>JBAMHX010000010.1:17505840-17526559 GCA_037177515.1 Pseudomugil tenellus
TATTATAACCATATATATTCCAAATATATATGTAGATATATAATATGAATATATAGTGGATATATTCCATTACATCTCACTGAGGCTCAGATGTTTTTCTCCAACTTCTCCAGAGGAGGGCCTGTAGTGTTTACGCCTTCATCATATAGACCCTCTGCGCATGCTCCACCTCGTGCACTGCGGGGGTATGGGAGAGAGGGGCATCTTGTTTATTATTACATGGCAGTATAAGAAACCGGCAACCTAAAACGATGTCATAAAGATGAGACAGATCAGGAGCTGCTAGAGACATGAGCGTGCATTTCATTGTTCCGCTTCAGACAGCGCTGTGATTGGACAGCGGAGAGGAGAGCGGTGTAACAATCTTCCTTTGTCTGCAAAACCTCAGTGAATGAAGAAACTGACAATAGTGTATTTTCTTTAACGCGAAAAGGGGAAAAAATTGGCTCTTTTTGACGATTTCCTCTTCCGTTTAAGCAAAAAATGAATAAGGCGTGATGATGAAGTGGATGCGAGAGACAACGCAGTGAATCCAGGACTTCCCGTTTACATCCACTGTGCTTCAAATCTGCTTGTGATGACAACCAGAGAGTGAGGTGATGCAATTTGGTGAAAGCTGGCACTTTTGATTAACACTTGACCCTTTAGTACATCTGCTGGAGCTGTTTTTAAGACAGGGGCATCAGGGTCCACAGCGGGCCTCTGTAAACAATCACATCCCGGTGTTGCGCCAGTGCGCATCCGCCGGTAGATGCTCTTTTCTCTGACGCTCTTCCTGTTGAAGCTGTACCGACAATTCTCCATCATGTTCAGCTCGGAGAGACTCACAGTCCCGGATTATGTGAGCCGGCTGCAGAGAGGAAGGAGCGGTTCCGGAGCTCTGGACCCCAAAGCAGTTTCACCTGGCATCAATGCCGAGGCGCAAGCAGTTTTGGACACCTCACTCCCGGCTCTGCGCTCAGCCATCCGGAGGCTAAAGTCATCCAAGGAGAGCTCAGATTCAGATGAGACTCGCAGGGCAGTGGCTGAGATCTATCAGCTGGTGGAGGAGGCCTGGGTCCTACCCACCGTAGGCCGTGAGGTGGCCGAAGAGATCTGTAACAGGATCCGACTGGATGGAGGCCTGGAGCAGCTGCTTCAGCTCCAACAGACTCCTGCTGTGGAGATCATCTACGAGTCTGCAAAACTCTTGGAGCAAATACTGATATCAGAGAACAGGTACTGTCTATGTTTAAGAGTAATGTAATGCAATCTGTCTGCAATAGAAGAAAGCTCAGATTTGGAAGATTTTGTTGTTTCACAGACGAGGTTAAAGGTTAGTGCCAGACTAAAATGTCTGTTAAAGCTCATTTAACTCAAAGTCACTTAGAGAGAGTTAATAAATACCAGTTTTAGCCTAATCTGGATTACACTAAACAGTTGTAACAGGGATGAATGGAGCTCATCTGGGACTAAGATGATTCTTAAACCTTCAAGGGGGGGAGTTTAACTTATGCTATAGTTTAGGGCAGGGGTGTCAAACTCTGGTCCTTGATGGGCTCCTGTAGGTTTTAAACTTTACTTCACCTAATTCTGCTCCAAATGAATGTGTCACTTAGCCCTAATGGAAAATAAGTTTTTAGATCCATTTGATTTAAATCTGATGTGGAGCAGGGGGGGGGGGGGGGGACCCCCCCAGAGTAACCATCCCCAAACACCCCAGTTTCACACCCGCGGTTTAGAAGAAAAAAAGTTCTACTTTAAACTAGCACATTTATAGCTTTTCTTTAAGGTGTTTTCATTAATCTGAGACTATTGAATCCTGGATTAAACAAAATTAATCTTTTATTAATCTGATATTAAGACAATGGTGAGTGAAAAAAAAGATAATTCAGTTTTTCTAAATAAAAAATATTTAAAAAAATTATTTGAATAAGTGCCAAACTAACACAAATATTAAACAACAATAAAACTACATCTTAACAAAACACATTAAATAAATGAAGCAATTTAACACAAGAACCGTGTAATAACTTCAGATATCTGCTATATGTTTTTCATATTTATACATATTTATATGATGTTCTATAGCAACACTTTGTTCTGGATCATGATGTAATTTTTATATGGGATCATCTCATCAATCCTCAATATCGCTGATTAAAAAAAATATCATGACTACTTTAGTTGTATTCTTTTATATTATTATTTAATTATTATCTAATCAGTTTGAACACTAAAACTAGCTGCTTTCCTCCTCCTGGACATGAGGCGAGATGTGTTACTTGTGGTAGGAAAATACATCATTTACAACAGGAAAGAAGGGGCCAGAAGAGGCAGCTGTAGCGTCGACACACAGCCAGCAATAAATGCATGACTTGTGTAAAGATATTTGTGCAAAACAGAACAACAAGTGTCAGTGCTGAATCCTCTCACTGGGAAAAGTGTGGGTGTGAAACATGCATGGAGACAGCTTCATCGTGAAAGAACAGGAAAAAGAGAAGTGCACAAACAACTCTTATAAGTAGCTCTTCTAAGTTTGCTCTTATTTGATTTTATAGGTTAAGGCCACATTTATTTTTCTGTATCCTATTTTGTGAATGTTTGTCTGTTTAAATACATAATTGAAACGGCAACCCCCCAAAGAAGAAAACAAAACTTGACAAAAGTACAAAACCTTAAGTTTGTGAATTTACATTGCAATAAAAAGAGAAGCAACCTATGTCCTCATATTTGAGTAGATAGATCAGTGTTTTACATTCATTCCTTACAAATGACTCAAGAGAAAATAGTCATCAGACTTTTGTTAACTGTTTTGATCGAATAATTCCTAAATTACGTGGCCATTTCAGCACAATAACAACTCTGATATCTTATAAAAATCTCTGTTGACAGGGACTATGTTGCACGCATGGGTCTGGGGGTTATCCTCAACCTGACTCGACAGCAGGAAGATGCCCAGCTGGCTCGGAGCGTTTCCGGCATCTTGGAACATATGTTCAAGCACACAGAGGAGACGTCGGTCCATCTCATCTCTAATGGCGCGCTGGATGCTCTACTTTTCTGGTGCCGTGGCACGGATCCCACTGTGCTGCGTCACTGTGCTGTTGCCCTGGCAAACTGTGCCATGTATGGTGGGCACCGATGCCAGAGATGGATGATCGAGAAACAGGCGGCCGAGTGGCTGTTCCCACTAGCTTTCTCCAAAGAAGATGAGCTAATTCGATTCCATGCCTGCCTGGCTGTGACTGTCTTAGCTGCAAACCGAGAAATTGAGAAAGAGGTGGTGAAGTCTGGAACCTTGGAGCTGGTGGAACCATTCATTGCCTCTTTGGATCCAGATGACTTTGCACGAAGTTTGCTGGACAGTGCAGACTGCATGCAAGGAAGGACTGCATCTGACCTGCAGCAACTCTTACCACTACTGGATGGCACAAGGGTGGAGGGAAAGTGCATTGCAGCATTTTATCTTTGTGTTGAGGCCAGTATTAAGTCCCGCCAGCGCAACACCAAGGTCTGATGACAAACCATATTACACACAACTCAAATAATCTACCAGTGTAGCAGTTTAGCTCCAACTTATGACCTATGTCTCTCTCTCTGCTTTTCTCTCTACTATTTTAGATATTTCAAGAAATTGGTGCAGTGCAAAGCCTAAAAAGAATTGTCATGTACTCCAGTAATGGTACAGCTTGTGGTCTTGCAAAGCGGGCGCTGACCATGATGGGAGAAGAAGTGCCAAAACGAATCCTGTCATGTGTGCCCAACTGGAAAACCTGTGAAGTGCAGATGTGGCTGCAACAGGTTGGCTTTAGTGCCTTCTGTGACCGCTTCCAGGTGAATATGCAAGAGAGTCAACACAGTGGTTCAAATCAACACATATCTATTTATTTATGCACTGAAATCAGTTAAATGCGGCTTTGCAAGTGATCGGTGATGTATCTACTTTCATAGGAGCTTCAGGTGGATGGAGACCTCCTACTGAACATCACAGATCGGGATCTGAGCTCTGATTTAGGCATGGCTGCAGGCCTTACCCGCAAGAGGCAAGTGGTGAAAACCTCTCAGAACACTAGTCTGAGGCAGAGCACTGGTTCTAAAAATCCCTGTTTTGTGTCTTCATTTAAGGTTTCTAAGAGACTTGCGTGTGTTGAAAACGTACGCCAACTACTCCACATGTGACCCAAACAACATGGCTGACTGGCTGGGTGAAGTGGACCCTCGCTTCCGCCAGTATACTTATGGCATGGTACAGTCAGGAGTGGATCGCAAAAGTGTACAGAACCTGACTGACCAGCAGCTCCAGCACGACTGCCACATTGACAATGGAGTTCACAGAGCAAAAATACTTTCTGCCAGCCACAAGCCTCTAAAAACATCCCAAACCGATGCCCAGCCTCAGGGACCCGACGTGTTCATCAGTTACCGTCGGACTACTGGCTCCCAGCTGGCCAGGTTAGGGAGAGAAACTGGACAGGATTTGAAAGCTACAGGTATTATGTGACAAAACATTTTAGATAAAAAGCAATATTTGTCTATTTTTCACCCAGTCTCCTTAAGGTGCATCTCCAGGTGAGAGGATACAGTGTTTTCATCGATGTGGAGAAGCTGGAGGCCGGAAAGTTTGAGGACAAACTCATTCAGAGTGTGCAGAGAGCCCGGAACTTCATCTTGGTCCTGTCTGCGAACGCGCTTGACAAGTGCATGGGTGACACTGGCATGAAGGACTGGGTGCATAAGGTCAGAGCTCCTCCATTTTATATTTATATGCTGATAACAGTCACATCGGTCCCTGCCTGTCTGCACGCGCTCCCGGAAGATTTGGTCTTTAATGTTTTTACATTTTCACTGAAAATACGTTTTTCAGAAAACGAAATGTCATTTATACTGCAGGAGATTGTAACAGCCCTGGCTGGGAAGAAGAACATAGTTCCTGTCACAGACAACTTCCTGTGGCCTGATCCTACGTCACTGCCAGATGACATGCGAGCTATTCTCAATTTCAATGGCATCAAGTGAGTATCTGAACAATCTACTTTAATTAAAAAAGCACTATTTGATATTAACAAAACAGCAAAGTTGTATTAATTTAATTAGAATCTTTTCTCTCTGTATTTAACATACTTAAACACAATCCCAGTTTGCAGTACCATCACTGATCCATCACAGCTACTTATGTCTGTTGTGAAAAATTTTTGTTTTATTTGCTAAGAAGTGTTGTGGCTGTAAATATATACATTAACAGTATCACGTGTCTTTTGCCATCTATTTAAACAGATGGTCGCATGAATATCAGGAGGCCACAATCGAGAAGATCATTCGCTTTCTGAAAGGACACCAAGACCTCACAGACACCCCAGATGCCTCCAAAAGAGAAAAGAAGAAATGAACTCTACACATCACAGCTGTAAAGACCAGTCATGATGCCGACTTCCCCATGTCCTGCTGAGGGGTGCCGGGGAGTTTCCTGCTTCGACCAACCGCATGTCAAGTGAATGATGACATTTAGATCCCATGTTGATGCAAACAAAAGCAGAAATGTAATCTATAAACAAATAAAACTGTTTCTGATATTATGTAATTAACTGTTCACCTTGGACACAAGAGGCCACATATTATTGTATATGTAACCAGGTTTAGTACACGTCTATTGTATCTCAGGAAAATAACCAGAAGTCACTGGCGCCTAGCAACATCTAGAGCAATTTCTGACGATCAAATAAATATTCTGTCTCCACCAAAGCTGTTATGCAGTTCTCTTTTGTTTAACCTGTATACCGTGTAATAAATGAAAAAAGCAAGTCTCTGATCTTATTGCATTTTTAAGTTGCTGCGGAAATGATGTCATCTTGCACAGGAAGATGAGTCATTTCTAACTATTTAAAATGGATTTAGTGTTAATCGTTATTATTTATGTGTTGCTTTGTGACTGAATACAATCAAGGAAACGTCACTCTATAATCAAGACACAAATTTTATTACAGTATTTGACATAAAAAGCAGGAGTCATCAGGATCTTTTGGCAAATTTATTGTTCAGTTATTTATAACAATAAAGTGAATACAATTTTTTTTCCAGTATTTTCTTACAGGTAAACAAAGGTGAAAAAAATACAGTTATGCAAGTGGTCTTTCCAAACAGTCACGTTATTAGGATTTATACAGTCACTGTTGCAAACACAACCTGAACTTTTCCTCAGGGGTCCGTTTCACAAAGCAGGTTTATTAAAAACTCTGAGTTAGTTAACCCTGAAATGACGCCAACTCAGGGTTTCTGGTTTGAGGAAGAGGGATTAAATAAACCAGAGTTTATTGCAAACTAAGAAGATTAAATGTAACTCTGAGTCAGTTGCTGTGGTAACAGCATCTCTGAACTTTACCTGGTCTGGAGCAGGTTTTCTGCTGGAAGCCCAGAGTATCTCAGTCTCCTCCCCTTTCAGAAGTACGTTTGCTCAATTTCCTAGAATAAAAATCCCTCTCGCTTTGTCTTTCGTCTTTACGACAGAGTATTAGTACGATGGAATATTAGGGCCACACTGAAACTTTGACAATGAACTTAAAATGTGAAGAATAAAGTCAAAATCATGAGAATAAAGTCAAAGCACAGTTTTGATAAGAAAGTTAAAATAACTTGACATTAACTTCGAGTCTTTCAGATGAATGTGAACCAGCTTTACTCTATAAAACACAATGCATAGTGTGGATGAGCCAGTGACTTTGTAGTTTAGATGGAGATTCTTTCCCTTTTAGCACATAAACACACCATTATAATACACAAGTATTCGTACTTTGAAGAAACTGTATTTTGACTTTATTGCTGTCATTGGGTATTCCCTTTATTTGTGAAATTTTAAGTTAATTCTCACAGTGAGGAAGGGAGAACAAAAAAAAAAAAAAAAAACCCTCCACAAATGTTTTATTTTCAGTGTGAACCTAATACTCCGTCGTCACCGTATGTCTGCATTAAAACTCTAATTCCAGTGGGGAAAGAATGAAGACCTTTTTTTTCTTTTTCAGCAGTTGCCATAGTGACTCGTTGCTGGGTTCCAGTGATGATGGCTTTTTAAAGTCTCGCCGCACATCGTTAACTCAGGATTGACAATCTGTGTTAACAAAACTAATGCTGAACAGCTGTTGTGAAACAGGAATCTTTAAGTTTCTCCTCTCAGGTTTGTCAACTCAGTTATCTCTCAAACTCAGGGTTTGTTGAACCCTCTTTGTGAAATGGACCCCAGGACTAATCTGCTCAAAACTGACTATTTTTTTACCTCCAGTGGTCACTTCAGTAAAGTACATTTATTAAATGTGCTTATGTGTGTTCCCATACAAAACGTAATGATTAAAACATTGTTAAAAAAATATAAAATCTTCATCTTTAATTTATTTAAGCAACATTAATTTCGGAAGAATTACAAATAGTCATAGTTTTATAATTTATGGAGCTACAAAGCTGTTTGTGACACACAGAGCATTTCTCTAAGGTCATTCTTGCTACATATTACAAGTTAGACGTCTGTTAGAAAAAACATATAACAAATCCGCAACCTGGTATCACTCATGATCTGTATGTAGATCAGTTCATCGGTCACCTAGTCAATAACTTCCCTTTATGTATTTAAAACTGACTTGTTCCCTCATTACGGGGTTTCCACCCATGTACTGCAAAACTGATACATGGTCTTCATGTTGTTGATTGTTTAGTACTGCTTTTGTGAATTAAGACAACTTATATTCTTTGACATTTCATCCATCACCAGGTTTACCAAGTCAACACATATCTACATTGTGGCGACTTCCTCTGATTCATTCCAGCAAGAAGGTTCCTGGTTTAAATATCAGCTTTTTCTTCAGAATACTTCTCCTAAAGTCTCAAAACATGCACGGATGATTAATTAATAAACTGACCCCGTGAGCGTCTGTGTTGTCCCTGATATGGAGGAGTGACTTGTTCAGGCAGGTACTCTGCCTCTCCCCCTGTGGTAGCTCTCACATCCCTGAATGACATAAAGCAGGTATACAAAACACACGTCTATTTTTTTAATGTTACTTGAACACTTTGTTTAGACCCCACTTCTCCACGTATTAGTTACGGCTATAAGCAGGAAACACACCCGTTACAGGTGATTGAAATGTTACAATGAATGAATGATTCACAGAAGTTAGGAAGTATTAACTCACATGATTTAACATTGTTTCTTACAATCAGTTGTTTAAAAGGTTTTTGTTTAAAGCTAATGAAATCAAAGTCTTTGGCACTCTTGATGTGATGGAAATGGACATATCAAATTTTGGTCATTTGCTCTCAACTGAGCAGTAATGCCCTTCAGGAAGTTATTTCCTGATCCTTTGGTCATAATTTATTTCAAGTCATTAGATAAGATCCCATTGAGCAAACTAATAAAAGACAACTTCCTTATATATCTGTGATAACAACACAAGTTTTCAGCATCACAGACATGACGAATCTCTGTGTCGAAGCTGCTCACCTCACCAACTACCATCAGAATGAACTCCAGCTCTCTGATTGGCTACTGCGGTCTGCTTCTTCTCTGGTCATGATACAGTGGAGTCTCTGTGGCCTCTCCTCTGATCCAAACATTGCAGAATCCTACAACAACACAGGTGTGAGATTTGGTCTTTCCTGGCAATAAAACGTAAAAAAAAAAAAAAATCAGACAAGAGGAAGAAAGTAAGCTCACCCAATTATTCCAGCAGGGATGAAGAGGATGATGGCGGCAAAAAGGAAAGTGAAACCCTTCATGAAGTGCAGAGAGGCAGGATAGAGGGAGTTGAAGACGCTGCTGCCCACCAGAAAACATAAGCTTTCCACACAGGCAACAGCAGCAAACAGACCACCTGGGAGAAAACACAACATCAAGTACACAATGTGGAAGACAAGCTCTCCCTTGGAATAAAGGAGCATCAAACCGCATTGTTAAATTAAAGATTTAATTAGTTCACCGTCTCATACGACCACTGCACTGCTAACCTGCTAAGCTAGCGCACGGTTCCAAACATCTGTTTTACTAAAAAAAAAGTTTTTAAAATGACATTTCCTCACGATCAGAAGCTCACCTTGCTCCGATGGGTCTACCAACTTGGATAACTTTGATCTGAGAACAGGAGTTGCCGCCATGAAGAGGAAACACAGACCATATCCTAGAAAGAAATACAGATTTTGTTAGGGTTTATGGTTTGGGATTAGTTTGGTTTCCTGTTTTATTTTGTAGACTTCCTTGTTTCCTGTTTGCTCTGTATTTCTGTTGATTGGTTTCACCTGCGTTAGTAATTATGTCCACCTGCCCCTCGTTTAGTTCCATGTATTTAGGTCTCTTGAGTTTTCTGTTTCGTTGCTGGTTCATTAGTTGTGTTACAAATCTGCGTTTCCCTAGTCTGTGTTATTCTTGGTTCTTTTGGTAAGTCATGCTTCAGTCAGGAAATAAGTCCTCTGCATCCAGCCTGTCCTCCTTGCCTGCATTTGGGTCCACACCTTCCCCGCCTCGTAAAAGATTTACACAACTGTGTTGGGTAAGCATGTGGCTTAATAACACTAAACTATAAAAGTAAATTGTGTCACACCAAATTAAACAACAGTAATTGTTTCCTGTGGCTACAAGCAGAGAGAGTAACGAGCTTCTCTTCTGGCCTGAAGTCAACAAACAGCAGCTCAGTTCAGTCTAGCACTTGCCGAGATGTCCTTATGACTGAGCTCATAACGGTGGATAATTTTTACAATCTTTATTACAGCAAAAACATTTATCCTTTGTCTAAATTTTTCCAAAATTACTTGTGATCTTCTCACCTGTGAACATAAGCTGGGTGGTGTCAGCTACAGAAAACACCACCAGTCCAATAACATTAGAAGTCAGTCCCACAAGAGCCACCCAGGAGTCCTCCAGACAGCGCTGCATGATCTTCAGCCCTAGCAGACTGCTCAGGTAGGCCAGATTCAGGGCTGCTGATCCGTAGCCAATAAGGTCCGACCCCCAGCACAGCGGTGAGCTCAGCTCATACAGCACGAGCAGGTCTCTGCAGCCAAAGTGAACGGCCACCACCATAAAGAAGCAGAGGGTGTAAAGCCACAGCTTGCTCCTGCGGAATATTCTCCCATCTTCACTGCTGCTGCCTCCAGTTGAGTAGAGGTGCCAGACAGCTTTATGGTGGCGAGTGGTGAGGAGCTTAGCACTTGGGTCTGGATGGACAGACTCGGGGACACACAGATAAGCATACAGAGCTGATGCCAAGTTGGTTGCGAGAACCAGCCAAAACGGGTTGATGTAACTAAAGGCAAAAAAAAAAAAAGAGTACATGATGTAGTCATATCTTTTTTTAAGATGTCAAAGCTTTTCATTTCTGATCAGAGTACACATAACACTATTCTTACCCTTGTGTTCGACGCCACTGCCCTCCAATGATGCTGGCAAACATCCCTGAGACCCCCAGACAAGCCTCCAAGACTGCTACCCTGAAAGTTCGGGACCTTCTATCACTAATATCTGCCACATATGCAAAGCTGCCAGCCAGGATGGCATTAAAATCCCCCGAGAGGCCACTAAGCAGCCTGCCCACTAAAAAGTAAACCACAGGCAGCTTGAGGTACATCACCACAAGGTAAACTACGGCTTGTAGAGCCAGGCCAAGGTTGGGGAGGATGAGGACAGGTCTACGACCTGCAAGGTCACTCCATGAGCCCAGCAGAGGCACCACCAACAGTCCGACGGAAAACCCTCCGAGGTTTATGTAGAGGCTCCAGTGAGCTGTCAATGTTTGTACCTCCTGAAAGGGACACGTGTAGCATTATCATTAACATGACTCAGTAGAAAGGTTGACAATTGTTTTATAAGAATTTCTTTTAGATAATTAGTCTTATTAGCTGTACGAGATTCATTGTTTAATGGGTCTATACACAACAAATTGTGTTCCAATTTAAATTGGGCTCATCAAATCCCACCAACTTAATATCAGCTTGAGGCCTCTGTTACTCTTTTATAAAGGGTTTGTGGCATAAACGCTGAAACATATGTCCGTAATACATGCTTAAAAAGCTATTTTTTTACGTTATTGTCTTTGAAAACCACACCCAAATATACAATAAAAATTTTACACGGATATTTTTAAAATGTATTTACAATAGCATTTTAAAAAATCTATTTCTACTGATGTGTTTGCTTTGTGCAAAACACTCATGCTTCATTTTTTGTAGTTTGTAAAATATCATCACATCATGTTTCTGTACTTTGTTTTAAACTATTTAAAGGGTTCATATAATTGACATATATAAATTTTTATTTTTCCCCAGTACCTAAATAGCAACATTTCTCTGCAAATAAACGTCCAACACATTTGAAATGGTGAAACTTCACATTTTACTCCTTTTAACGCCCTCTCAAACGCACATGCGCAGATTCATCTGTAAAGAAACCTGAATTTGAAGGAGAGTCAGAAACATGGTGCTGCACCTTTTTATAGTCTCTCCAAATGTTACAGGACAAGAATTGCGAGGCAGTCATTAGTTGCCAGTAGCTCTAGTTCACGAGCTTTCATTTTGTGCCAAAATTATGTTCACGCGCGCACTGTTTGTGTCCACAGCCCACATTTCCGTTCTGTGCAAAAGGTTTGAGAAAGTTCAAAACTAAATATGTAAAACCTAAACCACTAAAAAGCAAAAGTTTCTAGTAACTGCTATATTTAAAGGCAATCCCCTCTGCCATTTGTGAAACCTTAAGGGGAAGCTTTCCTTCTGACAGCTACCTTCTGTAGAGGGTCGGCGGGCACCGAGCTGTTGCTGCACTCGGACCTCTTGGAACCGTTGTAGCCGAGGTCCTCGCTGATTCTGTCCCAGAGATACTGGGTGGACAGAGGGGCCTGGAGCGCCACAGAAAACGTCGCGAGAAAGAGCACCGGCTCCACAGGCCACGGTACTTTCCATGTTGAAGACGGTCGTACTGCTCCGGTAGTCGGTGCACTGTCCTCCTTGTGGCCGGTTGAGTCGGAATGTAGGTCATCTGTCGAAGTGGCGCTGAGCAGATCTTCAGGAAGAATCGCTAAGGTGTCTGACTCGTCCATGTCGAATCAACGGAGATGGAAATTTCCAGAAATCATTACGTGTAATGACTGGTGAAATAAGATTGTATCTATATGGTTATAAAGTTAACTAGCTTTACGTTTTAATTACTTTCTCTTCTGCTATGATGAGCAGAAGCTGCTTATTTGCATGCTCAGCAAAGTAAGGAAAACGGTCAGAACAAAGAGTTAGCGCCCCCATCTGGACAAAGCGGGGAATTGCACTTGTTTTGGTGAAGGGAACGTATGTATATTTTTTAATTAAATAAGGATTTAAAATTTTTTATTTATGATCATCAAGTATACAACACGATTACATTTGTAAGGTTAAACAAATGCTAAAAAAATCCACAATTAACATATATACAATTGTTCATTTTCACAGCAAAATGATTTAGACATCTTATTTATATTAGTTTCTAAAAAACATTTGCTGTCTTAATGCCCTGCCTGCAAAGTTTAATTTTTTTTTAGGATGTATGGATGGCCACATATTTTGCAGATTTTAAACATGTTTTTTAATTAAAACTGTCTTCCCTCTGGTCATCAGGCCACTATTCAAAATGAATAACTTCTTGTTCAGCAGCAGCTACAGGCCAATATCACAAGATGTTTTTGAACAGTCACACATTTCCTGACACTAACTACCATAATACCAAGGTATATCTTTGTTTTATTAAAGTTCGTTACGGTTAAATTTATATCCTGCCTTGGGTAAGTTTCCACTTTTTTGTGTTTGGTCATTTGTATTATCATTTTGTGTCTTTTGTACATTGGATGGCATCTCCTTTTTACTGAAAATCAAATCTATGGGATGGATAACATTATCTTAACCTTGACCCTTTAATTTTTTCTTTTAAACTATGGTCACAGACTTTTTTTTTTTTTTTTTTTTTTTTTTACCTTGAAAACACTTTAGAAAAGCACTATTTTACCTTCAATATACTTTCACATAATATTTTGTTAATCTGCACTGTAAAGTAATGTCAAATCAACTGCAGTATGTTTTGTTTCTGATATTGTCTTACACTTTCAGGGGAGCTTATTAACATTTACATGACACAAGTTAACAGAATGTCAAGAACAGGAGATAAAAGTTTTTCCCAGAAGGATATTATACATATTTCCCATCCACATTACCATGCAATTTGGTCAAATTAAGTCTTTTAATCTCTAATAATCTCAATATTTCGTGTATTTTATCTGTTTAGATGATAACAAATTCAGTGCTGCACTTATCTATTCCAAATTGCTGCATCAAATCCAGTGTATTGAAAAAAAAGTCAGTTTTAATAGAATTTTTGCTAAAGCGGTGCAGTGAAATGAAAGACTTGATAATCCATCAAGATAAATGACATCAGTACAGAAGTCTATTAGTTGCTTTACGTTCATCAGCGACCCTTTGTTCCATGTAATCTTCGACCAAATTGAATAGATAGGTCATGAACAGGAAATGAATAATTTCCATTTCATCAGGGCAAACAATCTCCATCCCATTTAGTGCAGCTCACTTCATGTTAGTTTGTTGTTCTTTGAATATTTTATACACAAATGTTTGCTGTTCTATTGGGCAAAACGTTAAAAGGACAGTGAAAAACAACATAACATATGTCTGAAAGCCTTTCCTGGTTTTATTGCTAGATTAAATGTAGATAATTAAACTTTTCAGAGCACAATAAAAACAAATGAAAGTTAAAGATGGGATGGGAGGAAAAAAACAAAGTATTGCTTGTTTTTAATTTTCTTAACTGTGATCAATTAAATATTTGAAGTACTGTTCTTAGATTTAGTCTGTGATTTAGAGATGTACCAATACCAGTGTATCCAGAATCGCCCATTGCCTTGTGCATGTACTATTACTCTGTATTCATAAATGTACTCCGATACAACAGGACCTAATACCAATGTGGGATTACCACATAATTGATCAAATTCATGAAATGCAAACCACAAAGTTATTACAAACACCACATTAAACTCTGAACCCAACGTTATCTTGGCACGAGAAGCTTATTTTTGGCCATAGCAGCCTACCTTGCCACTGAATCCACTAAAAATATATTTTCTTATTTATTTATAGATATTCTGACGGTTTACAAGCCTTACATGTAGATGTTTGCAGGATCACCTATCTGGTATATCACACAGTTAACCACTCAGCTGACATTCTGGCTTGCACTCCTCACTGAATTGCAATAGAATGTATTACTTATATTGGTACTTTTATTGGAAAGTACTGAAATGTAAGTACTTTAAACTGTACTCAGTTTGAAAACGTGGTATAATTGCATACCTAAGCAACTTTCATTATTCTGATACTAAACATATATCTGTGACAGGCAAGAAGATGTGCAGAGAGGCACTTTGGCCAATGGTTGAAATTCCCTTTGATCCTGGATGTTAAAGCCACCCTCGGGGACCTCGTCAGCAGCATGGGGCTCTCCTGTTGCAAGTACCACTGTTGTCATGGTTACTAACTAGACCTTTAAGTCAGTGCAATAATTTAGAATAACAAAGCTGTCTGATCAGAATCTGTTTTTATTGGTGTCCTATGACACTTAACGGACACTCTTTAGCCAATCAGACTAGAGTATTCACCCAGACCATAGTATAATAAACAATATGTACTAGAGTCAGTTAAAGTGCTATTTTTTTTTAATCACCCTTTAAGGGTTGTCTTTATATCTCTCCTGCTTGTCTTAGAAAAGTGCTGTAATTTGGAAGTCTCCGTCGTCTCTCTGCTTTGTGCCTTTTTGTCGACCAAAGTTGCTGAGACAGATGTTACTCCTGATGTTAATATTGTCATTGATTGGAGAAAGATCAAAGAATCTTCTTCAGTAAAATTACTTCCTAACTTATATTGTGATACAGTCAGGATCTGTATCAGTGATTAGACCCCAGAAACTGTGTTTTACTCCCCCGGGTCCTGATTGATTGTTCTTCTGTTTGCTTCAAGCGTGCAGTTAAATCATGTTACACAGTTTTGAAGACCACAAATGAAATGTTAAACAAAAGTTATCACGAACAACGTCTGATGCCGTGTGGGGCGAGAATTCTTGCCTTGCTGCATTTTGTTCTGTTTTCTATCAATGTCTTCCCAGATTTCTTTGATACTGTTGAGATCTGGACCCTGGTGGAGGATCCGTGTCTCCATCAGATCTGTTAACCTGGATTTTCAGTCCAGTTAGGTCATCCTCTGGCACACCTCACACTTTTCTCCCTCTTTCACTGTTTTATCAGGCTGGATTTAAAGTGTTGATCATTTTAAGTCCAATCACTGGTTCAGATGTGGAAACTTCTCCACTTCTATTTTCTACTTCTCCAGTTTGCCCACATTTTTGACAAGAAAGAAGGATGAGAGAGAAGTCAAGAAAATTATCTATACTAAAAAAGAACGCATCAGATATCTTCTTACAGCTCTTACAATGTAGTTCTGACTCTCCTCCAGGAGGACTTGTACCATCTAAACGTGGTGGACAGTGTGTCAGCTCCCACATCTGAACCAGTGGCTTGATAGATTCTGACTGAGATATACCAAGTTTTGAGCTTATAACTTTGGTAATCACATTGTTGGGCCAAGTCTTTTTCCAACAGTTTCTATTTTTGGTGGTTTTAAGGTGTTTGACCCACATGCACCAGAAATGATTCAGGAAGTATTAGAAAATAATTAATTGGAGAAATGTGAAAGCGATGTCTGGAAGATCCACAGGCTCTGTAACAACGGGCGAATGAGTAGGGCAGCAATGGAGGAGAATCTTCAGAGATTTTCCTTACTTGTTTAGGGATGAACAGGATCTGGGTGGGAGCGTGCCAGTGATTTTGTTGGAGACCGAGCACTGGCAGCCAGCTCCAGATATAGGAATTCGGGGAAAATCACAAATCCTTCACAGGTGTGGAGGTCAGCACACCTGTGGGAAATTACCCTCCAGAAAAGGATCCTCTGGCGTCCTCAAGTGGCACAAAAAAAAAACACCTCTCAGAAACCACCCAGACCCCTGACAATTTCAATAATATGACAGCCGTCTAACGAAGAGCTTAAAAGTCCAATTTAAAACAACTTATTAGTTCATTTTTTTATCGACTAAACGGAGTCATAGCTCGAGTAGGGAGCTCTTTTTACAACTGAATGTTTCCCAGGTTACTGTTGAAAGGTAAACAAACACACAAATATATATGCTGATAAATACAAAAAATGTACACAAACTAACACATGAATAAACAAATACAGTCTTGAAGCACACAGGTACAAGAACTGGACTCAAAACCAGTTAAAAAGCAACTAACGTCCAAAGAAAAAGTGCAGACCTTCAGAAAGCCGGAGAAGTGATGGTAAGCAGAAAAATTAGCAGGATCAAAATGTTCCAGGAAAAGTTAAACTTGTTTTGAGCAAGCTTGAATTGATCATGATTTTAATAGTTTTTCATTAATGTTAAATCCATTTCCTTTCTGTCTTGTTTTAATTTTAAATCATGCTTCATATTTTTGTAAAATGTTTTCATGTTTTTGTAAAGCACAATGTTGCCGAATTGTGCCATACAAATAAACTTGCCTTACCTTGAAAAATATGCTGAACTTCATGGGCTTCGTGGTGCAGAGCTGAGTCCGGTAAATAAAAAAGAGGAACCAACCTTTATTCTTTAGTCGTATATGATGTAATGTCATAGGACAGCCTGTTATTATTTCAGCGTAAAGTGGTTAAACCAGAATTTGTCAAGTTTATGACTGTTTAGTTGTAGTTAACATTTATGCAATGATGAGTTCTTTTTTTTATACTTCAGCTGCTTTTAAACTGTGAATTTAAGGCTAATTGTAATACAGTCTATAGTGTTCAGTAAGAAATATCAATCTTGTTTGTTTTTCCAAGAGGTAAAATATGATTTTATAATAAATGTGATGTTGCGTTACTGGTTCATGCAGTGTCTGTCCTTTTGTTTGTTTTCCTCTTTTCAGTGACTGGCATGTAAAGAGGTGTGTTGTTAATACTGTTACTGCAAGGACAGAGTCAGAGCCTGGTTCTTTCTGCTTTGGACAGTAACAAACTAGTAATTGATGACTATATGAAATCTGTAGAAAGTAACCAAGAGCTGTAATCAAATATAACCTTCCTGCTTTTTCTGATGAAGCAACACAAGTAGGTCATAGTTTCTGTCATGTTAGAAGTCCATTGGGTGAAACAGCAGGACTGGACAAGTTTTAATAAAGTATCTAGTTTCACCCAGTTAGTTTCTGGATGTTAAAAAATAAAATATAGTAAGTTGCAGAATGCAGAAAAAAGTGGCAGATATTCCACATTTATAACTTTCTCTATGATATTACATATAAGAACATAACTGAAATGTTACTTTGCCCTTACAGTGTAATAAATGAGGTAAATATTGGAGAACAAGCTTAAATAATCACCCTTTCACTACTTTGCTTCACAGTTGGTGAAAGGTTAGTGCTGAATTGCTGTTTTAATTTAGCTATCTGAACATGGTGCTGTGTGTTATAGCCAGCTTCAGTTTGGATGGAGCTGTCAAAACGTCTTATAGTTGGTTCAGAGGAAACTTTACAAACCTTTTAAATAAATCATACTTTTTCAGTTGTTATTTAACGAAATGAACTTAAGCCTGTATTGGGTATTATTATTATCATTATTATTATTATTATTATTATTATTATTATTATTATTATTATTATTATTATTATTATTGTTATTATTAATCATCAGCCGAACACAGATAAGTAGCTGGACAGCACACTTAATAATAGTTTCACACATATGCTCAGTAAGAAGTAGTTTATTCAAGTGTACTATGTGTATGCTGATTGCTACTTGGCTACTTGAAATTTACTTTTTACATACTATGTCTTATGAATAGCATGAAATGTACTTTACTTTTACGAAAAAGTAGTAAAGAAAAGTCTGAGACTAAGTACATTAAGACTACAACTTATATTTATACACAGAAGCTCATACTTGTACTTTAGGAAGGCAAATTTATTTGTAAAACATATACAATACAAATTAAAAGTACTTCACATAAAAACAAATGCATTAGAGAAAGGTACACAAAGACAAGACAAACTTTTAAAAAAGAATTAAATAAATTAAAGAAAAACTAAAATATGTACTAGAATTGTATAAGTAGTACATAGAAAAGTGTAATCTACAAGTGGTATACTTAACACTTCAATAAACTAAAATGAATACAAAATATAAAACTTTTACACTGGCAGTGTATAAGGATACATGTAGTGTACTTGTGTACTTTTGCATACTTGAAGTAACCCCTTAAAAAGCATAAAACAATTATTGGAACATTAAGCGTTTATGGATTTTTACAATGTATCTTATCAGAGCAACATGCTAAAAATAAATGTAATTATTATTTAATAATGCTGGAGTTAGAATTAGAGGGTATATTTATTAATCCAGAAAAAATTACTTTGATTGACCAACTAAACTAAACTAAACATCTAAACTAAACTGAACTAAAAATCCGAACTCAGCAATGAAAATCATGTAAAATAATTTAACGTGCATGCAAATGCTTAGGATGCTCAAATGGTATATTCCCCTTTTCATATTCATACTATAATTTCCTGACAAACACTAAATCAATAAAGGGTTGAGAAGTGTTTTTACTTGAAATACGCATGTGATCAGCACAACTGAAAGTGTTCATTCACTGTGTTTGTGGAGTGTCATAAAGAAAGAAGTACAGTTTGATGAATAATGCTTCCTCTCTGTCAGTGCGCTGTAACACTTAGACATACTCTACAGCCAACAACTTTTACTAGCAGTGACAACCTGTCTTGCTGATTCAGCACTTCCAACTAAACTTTGTCCTGGCTCCTTCCTGAGCTGTATCCTGATAGCCTCAAGGTCAGGCCTGTACAACAGTCTATGCAGTGCTGCTCCTTAGGCAAACCACTTTTGTTGCAAAGATATTTCTTTCTCTTTGGTAATTTAAGTTGAGCGTGTCTTGCTCCTGCCTATAAGCAGCAACGTATTTGCTATCGCTTAAAATGGAAGAGCAGTGTTTTGTACATAGTGGAGTGACACAATGATTAACACACATGTAAAAAAAAATGAAGACTTTGAGAAACCGGCTTCCATATGTCAGCAACACATACAGAGTAATTTATGGTGTGACAGCTTACTTTGCTTTTATCTTTGCTGAGCACATTCATTATGGAAACAGAAGACTACAGCAAGGTTAAATCTAATATTTGTGACAATACTAACCAATAAATATAAATAAAATAGCATATTGTGAAAGTTGTAAAATGTTTTTATTCTTTTCCTTTTTCTGTAATCTGTTACACATTTCCTCAGACCATCACACAGCTTCATGGACCAAAGGAGCTGCTGGCCAGTTGGCATAGCAGGCAAACACTTGTGGCTGGCTAGAAGTGGTCCACTAAAAGCTGACTAACAGATAATCTATCCATCCATTTCCTTAACTGTTTCATCCAACTCAGGGTCGCGGGTAGCTGGAGCCTATCCCAGCAGTCATCGGGCAAGAGACAGGGTACAACCTTGACAGTACGCCAGTCTGTCACAAGCCTCAACAGATAATACGGAAGTTAAATCAGCCAACAGCAGCTCAGTGGGCCCTGCGCTTCGTAACTTCATGGCAACTCATACAATACATTTAGTTTAGACATCAAATCAAAATCATGTCCAGGCAAATGTTGTAAACAAAACATACAGATCCCTATCGTATAAAAATAACAGATACTGAAGTATCCATCCATCCATCCATCCATCCATCCATCCATCCATCCATCCATCCATCCATCCATCCATCCATCCATCGTCTCCTATCTGGATTTGGGTCAGCAGCAGTTTAAGAAGGGATGCCCAGACTTCTTTCTCCATCCATTTTCTACCGCTTATTCCCAAACGGGGTCACGGGGGGGCCGGAACCAATCCCATCGGGCGAGAGGCAGGGTACACCCTGGACAGGTCGCCAGTCTATCACAGGGCCACACATATAGAACAACCATACACTCACACCTAAGGTCAATGTAGAGTCTCCAACCAGCCTATCCCCAAGCTGCATGTCTTTGGACTGTGGGAGGAAGCCGGAGAACCCGGAGAGAGCCGGGGATCGAACCGGCAACCTGCTTGATGTGAGGCTGCAGCGCTAACCACCTCGCCACCGTGCAGCAACCAGAAATCCTGTCCATATAATTTATAAACAGATTAATGACAAAGGGCAGCCTTAGCAAAGTCCAATTCTCACTGGAAACTAATTCATCTTCCTCATGAGACATGAGAGCTAAGCGGGTAAGCGCTAATGTACAATCAGGCATTTCTCCCAATCACACCCTTCCAGGTCTCACTGTCATTGCCCAGATGAGCAGTGAAGTCCGCCAGAAGAACGAGAGAGTCCCCAGAGGAAACACCCTTCAACACACCCTCCAAGGACTATAGAAAAAAAAGGGCGGGGGGGGGGCGGGGGTACTGCTGTTCAGTGCATAGGTATAAACGACAGTCAACCCCCGTTCCCCCAACCCAAATATAGAAGTATCTACATTTTAAATGAAGATGTTTATATTCAACAAATGTTTCAGGATAATTTACCACAAACTGTACAAGACTAATAATAGGTGCAATTCTATGGAGACCCGTATGATTCATAATTAAATAAATGAATACAACATTTTGAAATAAATATATGACCATG
>JBAMHX010000010.1:17529977-17557079 GCA_037177515.1 Pseudomugil tenellus
CGATCTTATATATATATATATATATATATATATATATATATATATATATATACACGTTCTCATAGACACAAGTCTTCCCATTTGTACGAAAAGGTTATATTAGCAAACGATCTTTTAAAAGAGAGAGAGAAGGGGGATGTGTGTATGTGTGTGTGTGGGGGGAGTAGGCTATGGGTGTGTTTGTTCTCTGTCGCTCTTCAAAATGAAGGCAATGTTGCCTTGGGTGATGTTGCATTTGGTGGAAGTCTCATGGCAGAGCAAACGACAGCCCTGTATGAGTGCTTTCCAACACTTCGTCCACGGAGTCTAAAGAAGGCTGAGTAGTCTGAGTTGCAGCTTAAGCTTGTTACATACAAGCTTGGAAGTTACATACAAGTTCCAAAAGAAGAAAAAACTTTTTTCTTGTTCTCGAGAATGCACAGAAATGCTGACAGCACTTACGTGCTTACATGCTTAAGAGATTATATGCCAAGACTCCCATCTCTGGGAACACTCTGCTCACATTGCCCCAAACCCTAAAGGCCAACATTTCTTCTAGCTGAGTCCAACAGGGAACCATGAATGCCAGCTGGACCACAAGGCATTTGTTCCCAAGCCCCACTGTCCAGAGAAGGGCCAAGTGACTCAAGGAAAGAAAAAGGGTTTCCAAAAACATTTTTATTCACCTGGGTCATTCAAGGCTCACTTTATCATGTCTTGACCTTGAGACCGGCTTTACTTGGATCATTCTACCAGCAGCATGAATCCTCCTACAACAGGGGCGTCAAACTCCAGTCCTCGAGAGCCGGTATCCAGCAAGATTTTGTTTGGTTTTGCTTCCCTACGCTAACACACCTGATTCAAATCAAATAGATCCAACAGCTTCTTGTTGACACTTTCTTCCTGAGTTTGACACCTGTACCCTATTAGATGGAAAAGACATACCTATCCATCATGAGGTGGCTTGTGAAAGGCTAAATTAAACTAGGATAACAATAATAATAAATAAATAATACATTATCAGTTTACAGATAAAGGTTTGGAAGTACTTTCCTATTAAATCCAATGGAGAACCCTAACCCCATTTCCAAACTTTTGACTAGTGGTGCATATCATAATATAATAATATCTTTTCATGATAAGGAGTATCACTATGATACATCATTCTAGGTTCTAGTGTAGAAAGAACGCTACTTAACACTGGACACAACACTTCTGTTGTTTGCATGCTAAAAGTTACAACATGTAAAAAAAATATAGCTGAAATTTAGTCAACATATTAATGTTTGATTGATAATAAATAAATAATTAAGTGAATAACAAAACTCAAATATCACCAGAGAAATTAGATTCCACTCCACGTAGCTGCCAAAGTCCCTGCAAATCTGCTTAAA
The DNA here is from genome assembly GCA_037177515.1 of Pseudomugil tenellus. NCBI lineage: Eukaryota > Metazoa > Chordata > Actinopteri > Atheriniformes > Pseudomugilidae > Pseudomugil > Pseudomugil tenellus. Next base: position 17,531,351 of record JBAMHX010000010.1, read on the forward strand.
GCTTACTTACACAGTGTGTTGGTGCAAACATACTCTACATAAACCTCACGTGTCATCATGGTTGAAGAATTCTGTTTTTAACCACTGTTTGCTTGATATTACAAGCGCCGAAGGTCTGTTATAACACGTATAAGCATCTAACGCATGTAATAACAAGCAGTTACGTAAAAGGTATTTTCCCTCAGTGTAATTTAAAGCGTTGACTATTTCCATTGTATGATTTTATACAGATGGTGCCAGCTGGAAAAAAATCCACTTAGTAAACAAGTCATGGATTTGCATACTACAGAAAATAACGCCCATGCACAAACCTGTGCCAAAGCAGCATTACAGTTACTTTGGCATGAATAATGTCTTGCTTATGTCTTCTTTTATATGGCGATGAAGAAGTTCAGAAAACGGTCACGTCACATTAGCTGCTGGTGATCTTCACCAAGACAAACCCAATTTTATAACTTATGAGTCAATAAAAACTTAGATAAAATCCTATTTAAGTTCTGTAAAAGAAGACACTGAAGCTTAAATAATTTGAGAGTTGGAGCAGTTATTTTTAGAGGACATAGAGATCATTACCTGAGAGTCCACTCCCTCATTTGCTCCCACCTCTCTCTTCTTCTTGGAATTCTTTTTCATATTACACCTCCCTCAAGAACTCCTTCTCTGGCAGAAAGAGCCTTTGGCTGTAACTTTGCACTATGTTTCAGAGATTTATTTAATCTGTAATTAATCCCCCGTCTTTCTGTCATTATGCCTCACCCTCTCACTTTGGATGCGGTTTGTTCAAGGTATAGCTATGAGGGAAGGCCGTGGCAGTTTCTGGTTCATTTAGAGGATAGGACAGGAATCTACCTGTATTAACATAAATACATTCGTTCAACCTTTATTTTTATATGTGCTTTTCTAAAATGTTTTTCTTAAAAAGAAGCTCAGGTGGAGGATCTTGAAATGTTTCTTGGAGCTATCGAGGTTATTATATCTTCACATCCTACATATGACAACAGCCTGTTTTGTGGTTATGTCATTTCACTGAGATGATTTTTTTAGGGAACTGAATTTTTCAGATTGACCACATCTGTTTATTCCAACATTTTCTTCTATCCAGGTTTTCTTTTTTGCATCTGGATTGTTTTTTTATACATTTAAAGCCTTCAAATGTCCAAATGCTCCTATGTATGTTTACTTGTGCATGCTTGTTTGATTACCTAACGATTGATGAAACTTTATCACATTGAAGTCAGCCTTTGCCAAAGGCAAGCTTAAGGAGGAGGGAACCATGCCCAGTCTCTGCCACTGGCTGTGATTGTGTATCCTATTCAGACAAGTAACCATTGAGAAAGGCAAAGAAAAGACTAATGGAGGTAGGAAAAGAGTGCTGCCAGCTGCCAATGACTGCACCAGTAGATCTTTGGTAACCTGTTAGAGCAGGTTTTTCTTTCTGTATATCTTATCACTGGGCTAGCCTGGACTTGTGCCAAACACGTACACATGCACACAGAAAATGAGGATGATATTCTGAGCTGCCAAAATCTGAAACCAGCCCATCAACTATATTCATACACATTTAAACAAGCAATCTAATCCAAGGGCCTCACTGTCAGAGCGGAGATGGCCAGGGTTGCACAGAGCTATAAAATAAATGGGAGCAAGCAGCAAGTCTGAGTGAGAATTTTGATGGAAAAAGCAAACAGAGGACATCTTTTCAGTTCAAAGTTTGGTGAGTTCATCTGTTAGATTTACAATGGAAAAGTTGAGCTACTTTTACTGTGATGTACAAGTTGATTCTCATTTGAATTTTAGACAGATGTTACACTACTCTTGTTATTGATGCAGTACTGGAGCATTTCTGTTGACATTGCTGTGGAAGCTGAATGACGACTAACCTTTTTGTTTTACTATGAGTAAAGCTGTCTGTAATGGGATTAATTTGCCGTAATAGAAAAATGTTTTTGGACGCCCTTTGCACAGTCTCAAATATCCTGAAACACACTAAAATGAAAGAATGTTAAGATACTAATGTGTTCCTATTCAATTTTTAATTTTCTTATTTAGTATTTTGCTGTGACTTTACTAATAGAAATGGGACTTGAGGATATAAAAGCAATTTTAATGCACAGGGGACCCAAAAATCTATCTTACACCTCTGTAATGTCTTCTAATGACAAAAAAACCCCAAACATTACAGACAAGTTGCTACATTGATAACTGTTTGGGATTGTGGTGCTTGTGGTGATAAACATAAAATTTGTGCTGACACAGGTGCTGATTCTGACAGTTGCCTGATGACGTGTGGACTCCTGCCTTCCTGACACTTAGCAGAAAGAACTAAGAAGAAAACTACTAACTAAAAAAATATCCCAAATAAACTCATGGCTGCAAAGGAATCTAAAATGAAAATAGTTCTTGGCTATTTTATAGTCAGGAGCTGACTTGTCAGGAACTGCCCAAATATTGCTGGGTTTCATGAATTATTATGGAATCAGAAGGCAACTACTTAGATATAAGGATAAATGAGGCTTTCACTGCTCAGTTCAGTCTTTGGCCAAAATAAACATGATTTTTTTTAGATGGAATCACTAAAGCTTTAATTCAGGTGACGAATTATTATTGAGCATATTCCAGAAATTAAAGAATACAGCTGAGCTAAAGTAGACTGTCATTTTGACATGACAGATTGCTATGGTTTGGATTTAGCAGTTAAAAGGTCTGTAAAACTCTTTAAATTGATTGCTGAACAGTGATGACTGGTGCTCATCAGAGCAGTGTAAAATAACATAAGTTCTGGATCATTTTCACATAAGTTTTCTTAAAGCTTCCTCAGGCTGATGAGATTCATAAAAGGAATTGAATTTCTACTACAAATAAAAAGGTATGATCCCAACACTTATTGTGGGCTAAAACCGCAACGCTTTTTTAGTTATTTCCAACCATTAAAGAAACAGTTGTGTGATAGAACTGTTGCATAAAGGTCTTGCCAGCTTTTGTATTTGACACAAATGATTTGACTATGATAGTAACTCGATCTGCCTCAACTACGATAGTAGAAAACAATCTGATGTCCAATCGTATGAAGTGAGCTGGCAAGTTTCCTGATTTAGTTTATGTGTTGGCAACACATAAACTAAACCACTCCCAAGTTACAGAAGTAAGGAAAAAAAGGAAAGAAAATAAGGAAATAAGGAGAGTTGCTCTTCAGGAACTGTCTTATTTATACTGCTTATATAATCTTAATCTTCTTTTCAGAAAATGACAACTGAAGTGAAATACTGGTTAAAAAATGTTCTCACTGTTCATTTGTGACAGTGATTATGCAAGAACATCAGTTTCTGTGATGAATGCTCTTTGTTTTGTGCTGATTCAGCATCAATAAGCTCAGTTTTTGCTTCTCTATGAAAACATGTATTACTGCAAAGTACTTTTAAATCTTTAGAAACATCTCAGCCATGCACATAAAACTGGAAATCTATATGAAGACCGATCTGTAGGTCGTGCAAACTGAGTAAGGGTATATCTGTCATTTAGGACTATTGGAAAAACAAATTTCTTTTCTTTTCCAATTGGTTTGTTAGAAAAATCTTTAAGTGATCTGAAAACGCCTCCAGTTTAGGATTGGTTCTAGCAGTGGTGTGTCTGTCAAACAGATGAGCGGTTTGTTGCCACAGCACTAAAAATGCAGTCTCTCAACTTTCATCTTGACACTTAAAACCTCCTTTGATTTGAACAGAAAGAGATTTGATTGCTACTTCTCTTTCCTTACACACAATATGCAGAAGAATCTGTTTCTACTTGGTCTGCCTCATCACTGTTCAGCTTTACGTGACCTAAAAGCCATCATGGTTTGTTGGTAGTTTTAATGAGCTTGGTTGAAGTTACCTTTCCTGGAATCAGGGCCACGTGTCTTCTGCCTTTGCTGGGATCACATAACACTTTTACAACCCCTCACACATCCACATCCATTGTTGCCAGTTTCACAATACTGGTTCTGAAAACAAACTCAGCTATCCCCATGAATGGTGTCATGCTGTCAGAAGATGGAGTATAGTGTATCTTACAAAAAATGACTGAAAATAATATGATCTGAGTGCAAGCAAATGCTTTTTTTTTTTTTTAAAAAAAAAACCACCAGAATTAATCAGAAATAATTATTTTCCTGTGTTACTTTTTTTTTAGCACAATTTAAAGGATTTATGTGACATTTCCAGATTAAGAACAATTTAATTAAAGCAAAAATTATGTTGTTTACCTGAAAGATTTTAGGATGGGAAAACAGAAGTGCTCTCATTATTCAGTTGCTGATGAGAAAGACTGTAATCGTACTTCTCAAAGTAGTTTGTGAGTCATTTCATGAACACACACTACAGCAGTTATGTCTCCTAAGCTATTTTAAAACTCATTTCCCCCCTTTATCTCTTCACAGGAGAAGATTTTCTCATAAAATGCCACATTCCCCAAAGTTTTCTCTCACCAAGTTACAAACATCAGCTTCTCAGGTCAATCTACACACTAGTGAGCTTCGTGGGACCTCCTGCCAGCAGATGGCAGAACTTCAGGTACAGAGCCTCCATAGACGTTGCTTTAACACAAATGTAAAAATAAAAAGCAACTGTTTCCAAATTATTACACAAGTCCTGAAATAGTCTTGTTGGGGCTTTTCAGGGCCCAGTGTCTGAACCAATCCTGTCTTTAAAGAAATGTAGAAACAGAAACTTTCATTATGTTCCTTTGTAAGTATGAGTGTCAGTCAGGTTATAGGCTGAGCCAGCTCTCTGAGATTGCATCAGAGGAGAGGCTTTAATCTTAGGCCACACCATGAAAGTCCCAGGTTTGTTTTTGCTTATTTGCTATTAAAGTCTCATCCTATTAAATAAGACAAGACATACAAAAAACAGGATTCATTCTTAACATTTAGGGTGACTAAGTGCGTAATTTGCATTTGTGGCCATTTTCCAATTTGCAGACTGAAGAGGGCAGGGACATCTGCTTCTCTCAGCCAGGCAGCAACGCTTTCAGCTTGAGGAAGGCAGCTCTGAACAGGAGACACAGTGCAGATGGGCCCATCAGTGCAGGAGCAGGACTGGCTCCAGAACGAGGTCCTGCTGAACGATTTCACCCCTACCATCGACAGTTTAGTGATGGAGCAGTGGGGACCGCAGGCTGTGTCAAGCAGTGCTCCTCTTCTTTTAGCAGTTTTCAGGAAGTGTGCAGCCCTGACAATCGTCCACTCGGTGATGATGTAACTTGGAACCACTACAATGGCAGCATTCAGGTTTTTGTTTATTTATGATATATAACTTAAATGCAAGTGCTTATTGAAATGCAGTCATTTATTATTATGAATTATTATTATTATTTAAATTAATAATTTTTTTGGGAGCCTGAACATGCTTCAAAACATGTTTAGGAGAATTGACTTTTTAGTGCCACCTATTGTGGTAACCCTCTCACTGCACCTCATCAGTTATGATATTTGGTACACATACTTTACAAGACATGCTTCAACCAGGAAGTTGGCCATTTTGGCATAAATCAACTGATCTGGTTAATTTTTGTTATTTTCTGACACATATTTTAAAGAACTTTTCCAACAGATTTCCTCACACTGCCCTTTAAAACCTGGGTTTATGTCTGCATCTTCTTTACATTTAATCTTAAACACATCTACATATTATTTCCCCATCTGAACTACGTTCCATGCAAATATTCAATATACATATTATTCCCCTTCAGTGATTAAACCAGTTAGCCTCATGAACTGCATGGACCAATATGGATGAAACTTGGTTCAGGGTTAGAACTTGTCAGGACCTACAAAGAATCTTCTTAACCCTATATGCTAAATTGAACAGGAAGTCCACCATTTTTTTTAAAAAAGTGCATTTTTTAAAGTCACTAGCAAACTCATACAGATTTCATCATACAAATCTTAAAAATAGTCAAATTACTCTAAAAGAAGATAGCAATAAAAGTCATCCAAAACCTTATCAATGGAAAGGTGTTGTTTAAAGGTGGCATATTACATTTTACCCATATACAGTCCATGGTTTTACCATAAAACACAGTATTCATTAGCTCCCATACAACACCCAATCTGCACAACAACATGTTTGTATCTGGTTTCATCTTGACAACATCTACATGACCAGATTTTGTCAAGCTATAGCTCTATAGCTGGAAACAGGAAGTAATCTACGATAAAGCATAAATGTGTTGCATTACTCTCAACACTATTACCATACTGCCTCATTTCACTAATAATTCCGAACAGATTATAATAGCTGATACACTTACAGAGATGTTGCATTGATGATGGCAGAAGCAAAAGCACATAATGCTGCTGCGTGAGGATGAGACTGCTGCGGCAGGGAGGTTGCTAGCCTACGTAGTTCCTGCATAAGCTGAAGCAGAGCTAAGATACAAAGCTTTTCACCAGTGCTTGCAGCTTTCAATTTTGTTTTTAATTCATTTTTATTATTTCAGTGCGAGAATTCACTTAAATATATCAAGAATAAACATATTTAGGTGGTATATTCAAAGACAATGTGAAAACATCTTCAGTGTCTTAAAGAAATTAGCTGTATTACCACACAAGCCTGCTCCTAACAGTTTTCTTTCTTTTTCTTTCTGCAGAGTTCATACCTAGAGCTACCAGCTGTACCAGTGGAACCATCTAGCGTTCTTCCTCAAAGCTATCCATCATACAGCTCACTGAGCCCTCTACAGCAGGTGAGGTAGTATCTTGGCTGAACCACGGAGCAATGCAGCAGAAAACAGGATGTACATAACGTGTTAACACTAGTGATTGTTATTAGGGCTTGTCTCTATGAGTTGAGCAGATCGCAATCTGTGCGCACATTGGAAAAAAGAAGATCAGTCTTTTAGCCTCTAGATTCTGATTTTATTGTGTGTTTATTTGCTACACAGATCTCCTCCAAACTGTTTCCCAACAATGACCAACCAAATGAGTCTAAATACTCTCTTCAGAGTCTCTCTACTCAAACACACCAGGACAGTACCACACAGTCCCTCTTCCCCAAGCCTATTTATTCATACAGGTAACATTGCATCATACTTCTCCACGTACAACAAACATCATTCTGTATTTATTATGAAGTCATATTTTAAGCAACAATGTTCAAAATTTCAAGGTGATTGTCTTTTTCTCTTGTTTAATTAGTCTGATAACTGATGGTGTCATTTACCCGTAACAATTAGAAAAACTGCCTTGATTTTAAATGTGTCATTTGTACAAGTATGCTAACGTGAATTGGTTTCTTCATCGCTGCAGCATCTTGATTTATATGGCCCTGATGAACAGTAAATCCGGAAGTCTTCCAGTTAGTGAGATCTACAGCTTCATGACTGATCATTTCCCATATTTCAAGGTACTAAAGACTATATTTGATTTTGCCTAACGCAATGATGATACTTATACCTGGAGATATATAGTGAATAGCAGAACCTTTTCAGATTTCAGCCAGTATTGTGCACCGGTCTGCATTACAATGTTTTATACAACAATTAATAAACCACATAAAATTCTTACCAATGTGCTACAAATGACATTTGATAAGAGAAGCAGCTTGAATTTGTAATTGTGTTGTAAAATCCTAGTGCTTGTTCATTAATATTGATAAAATTAATGCAGCTGCAGAATCGGATTTCTGTGTTTAAACCCTGCTTTTAATCAAATCTTTTCCCAAAAGGCTTCAGCAATCAACAAAACAGATGAGATGAGATGTACTTTTGGAAAGCGCCCAAATATTTTCTGGCATACATTTACAAACACATCTTATAGTCAATTTAGGAACCCAGATGTCTATTTATAGAGGTTACAGTTGAGATGGCTGCTTTCCAAACAGCTGCCAGAACTATGAAACACGGGCTCTGGGGCTAGAAAAATACATGAGGCAGGACATAAAAGTAACACCGCAAAGTAATTTGCAATATAACTTCAAGATACATAAAAAAAAACCCTTCTGAATATAGTCGAGCATGTTTTCTGTTAAGTTCAGCTGGCCACAATTACTTTTATAGGGCAAATGACCACATTGAATCACTTCATTAAAGATATAAAATGCCTTTGCAGGCTAGTCCATAAAATCATAGCACCACACTGAGTTTTCCCCATGGAGCTACAAACATCAGGCTGAATCCCAAAATAATTCACTGATAATAATAATAATAATAATAATAATAATAATAATAATAATAATAATAATAATAATAATAATAATAATAATAATTTTTATTATTATTATTATTTTATTATTTTTATTATTATTATTATTATTATTAAACGGTTAGTACAGACCAATAATCGCTATACAACTATGGTTCTATGTTTCTTGAAGTGTGGATGCAACATTTGTTTCTGACTTGTTCAGAATAAAAGTTTTTAGTTTTTTCCCCTCAGAATACAAAAAAAGTATAATAACATGTATCCCCTGTGCTGCAACCTGATGTTATTACAGTAGCCAAGAAGAAGAAAAACCAAACGATGGCTCTTAAGTGGGATGGACTTGTGCTTATATGGTGCTTTTCCAGTCATGCTGACCACTCAGAGCACTTTACACTACATAGCACACATTCATACATTCACACTCACACCCCAATAGGCACATCGGGGGGAAACTTAGGGTTCAGTGTCTTGCCCAAGGACACTTTGACATGGAGTAAGGGGAAACCTGGAATTGATTTCACAACTTTCCTGTTGAGAGACGCCTGCTCTTCCTTGGTGGTGTCCTCTTGCCTTAAACGTAGATTCTGCTTTTTCATGTCATGATTTATATGTTACAAAATGTTAGCCACAAATCTGTGTTTTAAATGGCTTCTGTGGCAGAACAAGGATCTAATCAGCTGGGTTGTATTATGATGCATATTCATTTCTTGTGCAGAGGTACTTGGTTTGGTATAATGAGGGCTGCAGTCCTCCAGGTTTTCTTTATCCTTTCTCCAACCTACCTGAATCAAATTAAATGGATCTAACAGCATATAGTTCCCCCAAATCACTGGATAATTTGAATTATGTGTGTTGGAGCAGGGACACGTGGAAAACTTGAAGGACTTTGTCTCTCATACGATCGAATTGCGTAACCTTGAGCTAAAGCATTGACTTTTCCCACTCTATGTTCAGACAGCTCCTGATGGGTGGAAGAACTCTGTGCGACACAACCTTTCCTTGAACAAATGCTTTGAGAAGGTAGAAAACAAAAATGGGAATACTTCTCGTAAAGGCTGCCTTTGGGCTCTTAATCCAGCCAAGGTGGAAAAGATGCAGGAGGAGTTGCATAAGTGGCGTCGCAAAGACCCTCTGACTGTTCGCAGGAGCATGGCAAGGCCAGGTGGGTCCACAGAGAGGTTAAAAGTTGTTCTCTCCAAAGATTAAGATTATAACCTTTATTTTAAAGATGAATTTTAATATAAAAATACAATATGTCATGTGAGCTTTATTTGAAACACTATTCATAGAAGATCTTGACAGACTACTGGGAGAGAAGCCGGACAAACTCAGGCCTGTGCCATCTTACTGCAACTCAGCTGCTTTATCCAGAGCGACCCCCATCTACAGCACTGCGTCGTCATCTTGTACCCCCGCTCAGCTTCAACCGGCTTTCCAACCCATTCGGCGTTCACACTATGCCGCTGTTCACCCTCAGCAGCCCTATCACCTTTTCCCCACTGCTGCTCCTACATGCAACTCGTTTTCCCTGTACTCGCCATGTGGACAATCACCTCCAGCTGATGTTCCATCATCCACTGAAAGTCTCAACTCATCCATGGCTGGGAAAATGCCAACTGTTTATGATGCTGCCCTGCAGGCTGAGCACACTACTGGCACGAGGAACATGCAGCACTTAATGTTGGAGGGTGATGCCAGTTATGACATTGACACACTCAACCCCAGTCTAACTGACCTTCAGCTCCAAGGTAAGAGGAGGAAATATGTGGATGTTTATTGTGGTGACTGGATTTGGAATCGGAGAACTTTTGTGAAATATAAAAAAATTAAATATTCATGTTAGATGTTGAAGATGATAAATGAGTAAAGTTGTAAATAAGCAACATAATTTGAGAAAGGAAGCAATCTATTTTCCCTTTTGCAGATTGATTCATTGGCATGTTTGTATACTTACAGTGAAATGTGACATGTGATAAAATGTGAGGTTTTAGTTCAAGGATGCTGGGAAACAAGTTAATATCACACAGTCCCCAACAGGCAGAAGAAAAAGCTACCTAATTACACAATTTTTCCACATGTCAATACTGACAGATTTATTTTCTGTTAAATGTGTAGGTGAGGTGTATCCGCCCCGCACAATTCATGCTTTTTTTTACTTTATCCTCTTATCCTTATTACAGAATAGGACTTTCTTACCTCATATGCTAACAAGGCCTATGGCATCGGAAATCCCCAAACGCCCCCAATCAACCAATACCCCAATCCTCGAATAGACACAATACAATAATTTCAAGATGTTCAGGTATACCAGCTATTAAATTCAAATTGTGAAAAGTGTTCAAGTTATTGCGTTTACACATAGGTTATGACGAAGGTGGCGGTCGTGATGAAACCGTTATATCCGTGACACTCTGCGTTTGAGGATATAATTACCATGTAAGATCTAAAGGTGTTATGTAGTTCATTTAAGTTAACAGTCTACCATCCTGCTTTTTCTAATGTCAGATGTAAAATATTTCGCCAGATGTTGCAAATATTCTCTTTGATCACATCCAGAGGATTCCTGTATTCTTTCACCGTTCATGTAAATAAGATAACTTGAGTTAAGAAATAGAAATAAAAGTTCAGTCATATTTAAGGTGAGTCAAGTTAAACTGTGCACAATGTATGATTGTGTTTACAGCCGATTTAACATTATATTTTAAAAAACCACATTCAGCCTTGAGATAACAGATATTGACTAACAAACTGATGTGCAAAAGCAGAATCTCTGCTTAGCAAAGTGAAACAATTTTCTCCAGCTCTTATTTTCTGTCCTTTTTACAGGCAACTTGTGGGAGGAGTTAAGGGAGGACAGCATAGTCTTAGAACAACATATGCCCACCACAACCTCTTCAGCCACCTTTGTCTCGCTGGACCACTATGTTGAAAACAACAGCGGGCAGGTCCCCCTGCCTCTCATTCACACAGTGGGAACAGCAGCAGATGGTCAATGTAAAGCAAGATATGTGGATGATGACATAGATCGAAACTGCTGGAGTGGACAGCATCCTGTAAGTTATTCAGGAGTGGAGAGTTTGGCAGGATACCTAACATCTTGCACTACATCCATCTCTTTGGTGTAAACATTACAACTCCACTCCCTTCCAGAAAAATAATGAATTTCAATGTTAACATGGACGGTTGGAAAAAGTCTCAGTGGAGGACATGGTTACTGGGGAATTCAGAATCAATATAAGTCCCTGTTAAGAATTTTTGCCTAAATATACATTTATGTACCTTCAGTTTTTTCCCAACACAAACCTTTACCAGTCTCTGATGATGATTTAGCAAATGAAAATATGTGTAATCAACTAAAAAGTAAACAGGGAAACAGTTTTTCATCACTTACCTTCCACATTGAAATGTCTATTAGATTGATATTTTATTATTTAAATATATCCAAACTGTGCTGGGATTAGTGGATGTCATTTCTTTCTTGTTTTAACTCATTTAAAGAACATATGGATTGCTTTATTTTATGTAATTGCACAATTGCTTTAAAGTGAAGAAAATGACATTGAAAAGAGTTATCATGAAAATGGCTTTAGTCAGTATTTCTGCATAATATATAAATGTAAAAAAAGTCAGCTTCTCATCATTATTTATTTGTCTGAACCACAGTAGGCTGTTTTTTAATGGATTTGAAAGGGCTTAAGCACTCCTGAAACACAGCCAAGCCACAGTTAGCAGCTTCCTGGTGAATTAAATCTTCCATCAAACTGTTAAAGAACCACATATGTACCTGAAAAGTTGATGGGATCCAAAACCAATAACAAAAGTTGGTGGGCACTCAATTAAGCTTCTCTGGTGCTCAAAATTAGGATTTCTTGTTATTGATAACAATCCTGTCTCATAACTACTAAAATCCAGATATTACCAATGATCAGGCAACGTTTGCAAGTTATGTCTATTTCAGTCCTATTTAATATACGCTGACTAAAAGGCAGGCTTTTGTGTGGGTGTCACTGGTGTCTATTAATCATGTTTCTGAGTGATGATCATTGGTGCCATGGCAACAGTGCAGTAAGACTGTTGCCACAGGAGGTGGCAGCAAAGACACTGTATTGTTCAGCATATTGCTTTTGATGAATTATATTCTCCTGTAAGGGTCATGTTTTTTCTTGTTTACACGTAAGTATTATTGATGACCACATTCGGTAAACTCAACAAAAAACAAACAAATAAAATAAAATACACAACAACAACAACCTCTTTATGTAACCAGATGTTGTAATAAAATTAAAATGAGAAAAAAAGCAGTGTAATTGAGCAATGTCTTCTTTTGGTCATTTGTACCATTTCTAACTGTATTTAGTCTTTCATAATTAAAATACCAAACAAACATATCAAGGCTTCGCAAAAATCCCACATTTATTGCATTGATGGAATTTCAGCTGTCAGAATTTTACACACTTTTTCATTTTATAGTTAAAACATTTATCAGAATTTAAGTATACACAGTGTTCAGTACTACAGAGGACATATCGGATATCAAAACTGGTATCTGACTTTTTGGCTAATGTATATTTTCTGACACTTCAAAATGGCTATTTATTTAAAAAATAACTCCTGAAGATATAGTACTATGAACATGAAAACATGAAACAAATGACACACTCACAAAGACAAAGTATACGTCCCCGTCATTCAGCTGGATGATACAGAGGCGGAGGGAGGAATCATTCAGATGGGAGTTGCTACTACAAACATACAAAGCTCAAAGAGTAAAGATGTAATGAGATTTCTACACAAATTTTATACTGTAAATAAAATTTAAATCGATTTGTCATTTGAACCCTTTTTCTTTCTTTGCTTTTCTCTCTTGCATTGTTTGGTTTAATCACATTAAACTCCACTTTCTCTTTATTATAAACAAGTCTAAAAATGCTCTCTGATGATCAAGTGGAACCCACTTAAACTGAAATCAACAGTATGTACAGACACGGCTGCCCACGCACTTACACAGAGATTCAAAGTGGTGATAAAACTGGCAGAATTTTCTGTTCCTGCAAAAAGATGGGATGAGTATGACTGACCAGGAGACAGAGTATCTGAATGGAGCTGCTTGGAGCTAACAGGAGTGAGATAAAAGTATCTAATGCCAGTAATTTGTCCATCAGTTCATGTTTTTCTGGTCCGGAAGGGGTATCATGAAAATGTCTAGAGCTGGAATAGAGGAAACAGTGGAGGTCTTCTTCATGGTCCCCCACAGTAGGAATAATCTGCTTTGTTGTGCATTACCAACTTGTTGTCCACAAAGTAGAAGCTGTCAGACTGCGTTTCATAGGGATGCTGGATCATTTCACGCACTGAGAAGGAAAAAACAGACAAAAGTCAACGTTGTGTAACATCAAATGATCTCTTTCTGTGTGCATTTGTCAAAGTTGGGTGCATCTCTGTGTGTGATACTCACTGATTTCCTCAGACAGTGCAGGGAACTCGTAAATGTGCTCACATGTGTTCTTGCTACTGGGCATGCAAAAGCCAAACTCGAAATCAAAGCTCTTCAGCAGCTGGTCACGGAAATAGTGTCTCTCTATCATGCGGAAGTTGTTGATGGGGGTGTCTCCCACCGTGAACTCAACCCTGCAGAGACACAAAGAGGAAACAAGTCCAAGAATGTGTAATGCAATAAAAACAAGCTGCTAAACTCATCAAAATAACTATTCTGGTACAGAAACACATGACAGCATCATTACAAGTTGTGTTGAAGCGAAGAAATATATATCAAAAAGAAAAACCTTCCCAGCTGACACAGATGATCCAGTATTTTAGAAACAATGTTTTGGTGACATTTTATTACATTCTATATATTGCATCTTTAAAATAATTTAATCATAACTTTTTTCAATGTTTGAAATTAGCTTCAGTGAATTTAGCAACAGACAAACATCTGTCTGTCCTGACATCCTGAGGATATCTGTGACATCATGACCATAATTTTCCTGTACATTGTACATATGTACATTGTGGGACTTTGGTTAATTTTGTTGTTTTAAAAGTGTATTGTTAATAATGTTGCATTGCATTAAATGAAAGAAAGTTTAGAAGAAACAACTGGATTGAGTTCGGTGTTCCTTGGGATTGTGCTCATGGACTAATTCTGTTCTCTGCATACATGTTTCATCTTCACAACGTCATCATGGCATATAATTTCACTGTCATGCTGATGAAGTTTTTTTCTTTTATCTTTGCAGCTGATCAGTTGCACCAGTCTTTCCTTATTGACATAAAAGCATGCCCAGTGAATAAGGGCATCTAAATTCTGACAAAATGGATGATGCATTTCTGCATCATAAACAACTCAGAAATGGATTTAAAAAAAATTAAAGAAAACTAGAACGTGTCATTCCAATCACAGATAAAACACATCTCAGTGGCTCCTTTTTATTTATGCAATATTGCTAAATAAGAGACTCTTTCTGTTAGTGATGTTGAGAAATTGGTTCATGCTTTCATGTCAGAGTGGTTCTACAGCCATGTTGGTTTGGTTGGTTTTCAGATGCCTGCATGAACAGTATTTATTTCTATTGTTTTATTTTTATTTGAATAAATATACTGCTGCTTGAATCCTGACGGGTATCTTCAGGAGAGGTCTCAATTGCTCTGTTTTGTTTATCTAAACTGGCTCTTAGTGAACCACAGAATACAGTTGTTGTCCTTGCCACATAAGGCCATTAACTGCATTCCTTTCTTTAATGTCACAGATATTCTGGTTCTCCATAAGTCATCGGGAACTTCTACCTTGTATCTCTATGCCCTCTTTTATGGAACCAGGATGCGAACTGCAAACAGTCTTGCTGCCTAATCTTTAAGCATAATTTTAACAATTCTCTCATAATTTCACTGCTTTTGATGTTTTTACTTGCTTGTAGTCTAAATTGGCTTTAACTATTTATTGCTTTTCTATTAACATGTACTTCATTGTCACCCTAACATGTTCTTCTGATCAATTTTGTCTCTGATTTTTCATTTTTTATTTCATTTTACTTTAATTGGCGATCTGCTTGAAAAAGTGCTATATAAAGCAATAAATGGATTCACTAATAATTTTTTTCAAAGCACATATTTAGTCTTTTTCAAAAGTGAAAAACCCAAAGCTCTCAAAATCCATTTTTAAGAGACAAATGATGTCAAATGAAAATGAAGCAGAGCTAAAAATCAAGGTTGCAAACAGACTTCAGGCTTCTTAATGTGCTTGATTTATTGGAGTAATGTTTTTAAGCAATCTTGCACATTCATTGTTAAACTTTGTTGCTTAGTACCATGATGCGTTATGTTATAATTTCTGGCTCATAAAGGTCCACAAATTAGTTGCCACATTTCTGTTTCACAAATCCAGGAACAGATTGTTGTCTTCTTTTCAATTTGTCTTATAAAATAAGGACATCTGCCTTCCTCTTTTTCTGTCCATTAACCATAACACCATCAAAAAGCCAAATGGGATAATAATATCTTTTAGCCATTTATAAACCATATCAAAGTATGTTAAACAGACCATGTTTACATGCATCAATCTATCTGGCATCCATCCACTATCTGTATCACTTATTCAAATTCAGAGTAGCTGGGGTCTATCCTTACCATAACTGGGTGATCTACAAATCCCCTGTCCCGATTTTAGTTCAATTCTGTCCAAGTACTGGTTTGTCGTACATTTGACACTATGTGTTTAAGTTTCATGCTTCTGATTATGTGTCAAGATGATTTGATATCAGTAATTTCAGCCAAAGTTAGAACAACTATATTATTTTTTCAGAGTACAATAATCTTGTGAGTCAGACTTGAAGTGTCTAGTTTTATCTTGTTAAGCAATTTAATTATGTAAAGCATTTTTTTTGCTTTGTAGCATAAAAAGTGCTTTCAAAATAAATACATTTTAGTTTGAAGTAAATAAGGAAGGGGTCGTTTTTATCTGAATGAAAATACATTTACCCATCCATTTTCTAAACTATGTAATCCTTTTTTTTCTTTAACTTGTCTTGCCCAGCATAGAGGCAGGCAGGATTAGGATCTGTCCGCTATATCATGCTGAGCAAATTTATTCTGTCAAGAGGAACTATATGTATATACTTGTATATAAATTTCCTCTTGACAATGTGTATTCTTTATTTATTTTATTTACATCTTAGTTCGACAGAGATTCCATGTATGCTGGACACGACCGGAAGGGACAGAAAACAAGAGAAAAGGAAAGAGAACACAAACTGAACAAAAAGAAGAGACAGAATCACACCACAAACAAAAAAACGCAATCTAACCACCCATACTTTGCCATTCGTCATCTGTACAGAAATTAATGGAAAAAAATGATCTCATGAGCTTCCGCAAAGTAAACAAATAGGAATATGGAAGAATGACTGTTACTAAATAATCTAAAAGAAATCTTGGTGACTGTGTCATTGTGCAGAACGCACAAGCTGAAAAGTGCTCGTAGGAAAGTGAACATGCACAGGCAGCACCTCAGCTGAAAAGTTCAGAAGTCTGCCAGGAGAATCCCGAGACACGGACACACGACAGCCAGTTCCAAACAAAGACCCCAGCCACCCCAGCCCAGAACCAGCCCCATCGTATTCCAACTTAGGGTCAAGCTAAAAGCTGTAACCTATCTCAACAATTAGCAGGTGAGAGTTAGGATGAACACTGGATGGATCCCCAGTAGTTTACAGGGATTTGGATATCATCAACAGTTATGAATTCACCAGTTTCATTCGGTGTTTCAAGTTTTAAACTTCTCGATAACAATACTAAAGATGATAATGAGGATATGAAAAAGAAAAACAAAAAGTGGAGAAAGTACAAGAGGCAAAAAATGCAAAAGTTCTCTATTAAATGTTGTTTAAAATTATTGGAGTCATATCTGCTTCTTATTACAGCAACACATAATGAATTACATATGAAGTAACAAATTATATGTAACTGTACAAGAATATGAGAACCCAAATTCAATTAAATTCAATTAAATTCAATTCTGTTTTATTTGTATAGCGTCATTCCACACAACAATATTATCTCACGGCGCTTCACAGGGATGAAATGTAGGACGAAGAGGCAGACGGAGCAGGAATAAGACTTTAATGAACATAAAAATCAAAGGACTTATAGTACAAAACTAGGGAAGCATGATGATCTAGCAGGTGATAAGTAAACCCACGATATAACGAATATAATTCTGGAATGCGCCGCTAGGTGGCTGCAAACTGTAGAGGCTCTGTCTTAACTTTTGTGTTTTTTGTAATATGTCTTTTTTGAGACATGAACTATCAATTTGGGTTGTCCCAGAAGACTTTCACGAGGGTGAAACTGACGAGCTCCAGGTGCTAACGGAACATATCCCAGACTGTAATGCGTCTGTACATGGCTTCAAGATAGTCCGTGCAGACCGCAATAAACAACTCAGTAGAAAACTAAAGGGAGATGGAATTGCAGTACTGGTTAATCAGCGTGGGTGTCATCTGAGACATGTTACTGAAGATCTGCACATCAGACATTGAACTGCTAGCTTAAATGAGCTACATGCTAGCCTTTCCTGTCACACCTCCACTCTGTCACTCTGCAGCTCAGTCGAGGACCTGAACACAACCTCATCACCCTGCACATCAGAACTTCCTGAAACGCCCTCTGCCTCTACCTCCACTCTGTCTGTCTCCTGTAATCCAGTCATGAAACAACTAATGAAACTGAACCAGAACAAGGCTGCAGGTCCAGATGGTGTCAGTCCTCAAGAGTTCTCAAGACCTGCTCAAGACAACTATGTCCAATTATCCAGCACCTGTTCAACACCAGTCTGAGTTAGAAAATAACTCCGGTGATGTGGAAAACATTCTTTCTTGTTCCAGAGCCTATAAATCAACAACCAGCTGAACCAAATGACTACAGAATTTGAATTTCCCTCTGAGATTAATAAAGTATTTTTCGTTTTTCATTAATTCATTTTATATACATACAGAGGTGAGCTAACAGGGGGCAGGTGAAGCAAATCATCAGATAAAACTGTGTGTGCTAATGAGCAGGAAGCAAAACACAACAAAAGGGAAAAAACAGCATGAAAAAAAGACTGAACTCAATATGACAAGACTAATAAACCCATACCAAAACATGACATCTTAATCTGTTAACACTGATCTGAGTTTAGATGAGTTCAGTTTCTTTTCTGTAATGGAAACCTCAGAGAACAAGGCTGATGATGAACAGCACGAAAGAGCTCTGGCAGCTATTTGGTGTCTGACTCATCAGGTGAGTTACACTGCTCAGTGTGTTCATTCCTCCTCAGTCTGTTGTCCCACATTGAAGCCCTCACACTTCCTACATACAGTCTTCTGTCACATGAGAAGTGAAGACAGCACGTCCCTTTTTGGTATTCATTTGAGTGAAAGCATCAAAGACTAAATTCTGACTTACGTGGCTCCAACCTGTCGCAACTGCAGGAATGCCGGGGTGAACTGGTATCGGACAAAACGGCCTGCGTTGGGGTCACAGTGCTTTAAACCTCCTGCTACAGAGAATGTGAAAAAAACAAACAAAAAAATGATAAAAAAAATAAATAAACAAAACAGAACATTGAGCTTTCATCTGTTCCCCCCCCCCCTTTTTTTTTTTTTTAAAGAAAAGTGTTGTGCATATTACTGACCTTGTGTTGGAGGTTTGGTGATCTCAAACAGGACTGTCCCAGTTTCCATGTCACGGATTTTAAACCTGGTGAAGTCGATCATGTGAACATTTTCTTCTGGAGAGCAGAGGTAATCTAAAAATAACAATACAAAAAAAACAACAACGAAAAAACAGTAAGTATATACACAGCTAGCAGTGGCATTTTCATATCTATCAGTAATGCTGAAACAATATTGAAGCTTGCGTTAGGAAGCACGCAATCTTTTTTTAAAAAATGGGGAAACTCTGAGAAGACATGCTCATTTTGTTGCAGGCTGGTTTGATCTGATCTAATTTACATTCATTAATATCTGTTCTCCTCTGAATATATTCCTTTGACCTTTTACAATGCTCACTACGGTAACCACACAGCGCTGCAGATGGAGCTATTTTCTACACATTGTATCAGTCTCTACGTCCAGAGGAAATATAGTCAGTATGGCATAAAAAATAATACAATACAATGCGAGACAGCAGATCAAGGCACACGTGATGAATAATTCTTCCTACATTAATAAATAAATAAAGCGATAAAGTTCGAAAGAAAAAGAAGAAAGAACGAAAGATGAAAAGAAATTACACAAAACACAAACATCATAAGAAAATTATTAATTGTAATAAATACATGAACTCAATTAAGAGCGGAATTTAGCAATAAGAGTTGATTTGTAAGGTGCATTGTTTTGCAAAATGATTGATCAGTGATAAAAGGGGAACAACGTTACCTCTGACACATAGTGGGGTAGAAACAGATATGTAATAATAAAACCTGGGTGATGTTTTTCCTTCTTCTGTTACTCATTTCGGTCATTTCAGATTTTGTCTTGCTTGGAAATTTGTGATCTGTTTTGTTTGTTACTTGAATAAAATATTAAAGGTCTAAATCTATAATCTTCATCTGTTTCTTTATGTGTAATTGTGTGCATGTATATATTTACAGCCATATAAACCCCTGAAAAAAACCCATAGAGTCTAAACTCATCCATGACTGGAAAAATGACCAACACTGAAAACGATGGCATCTTCCTACCATCATGTGATATTGCTGACTCCACAAGTGATTTTAAACTGGTGACAGAAAATGTTTTTTATGTGTTTATTGCCATTGATGATCAGATTTGCTCCCTACTGCTGCTGCATGTATGTGGAGCTTTATTTGTAAGTGTGTAGACGTGTGTGAGACGCTCCCTTCCCAATGGGGCAGGATTAGACCTAAGAGGCTTATTGTGTTTTACCATCACATGGCAGCACATACACATGCACGAACACACGCAGGCATGTGCATAGACAACACACACCTGTCTCATTAGGGTTATGATGAGGGCATGTAATTTTAGCAATCTAGGTTGCATAAATGGCTTCTCTTGTGTATGTTGAAATTTTTCAGGAAACACAGAAGCATCTGTGTATTTGCGTACATGCACATGCAAACACATAAGGTCGCACACGGGCATCCTCTTGTATTTCTGAGGGTTAAGGAGCAGATGGGCTGCTCAGGCTTTAACCACCTGCTCGGAGATATTTATAGACTCTTTCATAAAGTACAGAACACAATACCTGACACCTTGTCTGAATACGTCCCTCTTGCAAAGCCTGACTATTTACAGCTTGATATTTAATGTAGTGGAAAAGATCCAAGACTGAACTTGAGATTAGATCAGAACTGACAATAAGAAGTTTTTCAGTCAGAACTTATTCATCAGTGGATTAAAGCAGAAAAAAGAAATAAGATGAAAATCTCCAGTTACTCAGTTTAAAAAAAAAACAATACACAAGTATGTGAAGGAGTTGTTTAATCTTTATGTTCAGTGAATGACCGGGATGTTATGAAACAACGATGAAGTAATAAAAACAGATTGTATCTTTGTTAAACCCAGAGAAATTACTTCATAACCCCTATTAACATTTATAAACACAAGAGGAAGGAAATTGTATTTGATAGTATTTAAAAGGGACCCCTAGAATAAATTAAATCATATTAAGATGAAGTTTATGTAAAATGTAAAAGCAGTGAACTAGCATACAGTGTTTTCTAGAGATGAGTAATTTTTCTCTTTCTTTCACATAAGTTAGCTAAAAGAAACAAATGCATAAGCAACGTACATTAATTACGTGTGTGAGGGTAGATTTGCAGGTGTTACATCCGTCTGAAAATGCACTCCATACTGCTGTGGTAATGATCAATGCTTACATGCTGCAGATTTGTTTCCATGCATAACAACCAAAGACTAGTGGTGAGATTTCCATGTAAAGTTGTTTTGGCTCAGAAATACCACTCTCTCCAAACTGCCTTCTAAACTGATAAGAGGTTTAGAGAGCTGCTATTTGATGCAGTGACCTCTAGTGCCAGGTTATTTCATGTGAGAAGCTTATCTAACCTGAAAACGTAACCAAATGCAAGCCTAAATATAAGCCTACTGAGTTTCTTTAAAGTGACAGAGAGGTAAAACATTCACATAAGAGAGCCTTATTTATTATTGCAGTTAGTCTGAGATCACTTCAAGGTTTCAGTACAGTATTTTAGATAAATGCAAATGTCCAACTGTACATAATGTCTATTGCTGAAATGAGCAATGGTTATTGGAGCTAAATACACACTCCATACAACATTTTTCTGCAACATGATTTCTATCCAACAACTCTATTTATAAAGAAGATGCAAAATAACTCTGCAGAGAGACTGACATGGGGCAGTAAGAGAGGGAAAATGCTTATCTTCAGTATTCTGCACCTAAAATAGTTAATGTAATTGCAGCCTCAGTATGATTCTTAGAGTGGAGCATATATTAAACATGCTATATTAAACTCTGTCAGAGTGATTCATTCTGCGGACACTGAATCAAATTATCAAACAATGCAAAGAGAAAGTAACACAAACTAAAACTCACTAATCAAGGAATGTGAATCCACAAGACCAGAACCTTACTAATTCATTTCTTTATTCAAAAGTGAGAGATCCTCTGAATGTGAATTCCAGCAAGGATGCAACCGGCCAGAGTGTCACACACCAGATGGCTAACTTATTTGATAAAAAGCTTCGCTTTTCTTCAGAAGTTTTTAAAGATGTCATACAGATTAAATCCCTATCCATGTGCACATATGTGATATATTCTTATATTTTGTCAATCAAACAAGCCTACTCTCAAACTCAAAAAGACAGATGGGGCAATTTTTCTGATAACACATTTGGTGAAGTCACTTTCACTCAGTACAGCAAATTCTTACACTGGAAAGCCTGACAGTCACACCATCACTCTCAGGGTCATGTGTGACTTACAACGCACAGCAAAAATCCACTTTCATTTCACAGCCTGTGCACACGGAGCAGCTTGACTTATGACAGATGACTGTACTGTCATTCAGAGATTTGTAGTAGTGATAAAATTTGCCCTTTTCAGGTGCTTGGTGTTCAGCGACACTCAAATGAGGTCCAGGTCTGGGGTGAGAAAACGGACAAAACACAAACTGAATGAGTGCCACTAAACACGCATCACTGGCACATAGGATTTCTAGATTTAATGAAAGCCAACAGCTGATTTAGCTTTGATGATGTGACTGGCTCGAGTTCAAATATGCAGTGATTGAAAGATACTTCATGCAATAACCTGTTAGGAATTTTTAATCCCTTTACTTTTCCAATTACAGCATCAAAATATATAATGTAACTCAGAAAAAATTCGGTTGGAGTGAAAAAACAAAACCCGTTCATGTTGTACACTGCCTTTTGCCTAACTACTGGGAAAAGTTGCAACTCTGTGACCCTACATTGAAATAAGAAGGTACAAAAATAAATGGATGAAATAAAGCAGTTAGAATCATCAGCAGAGTTAATGTTTTCATAATATTTTAGGAGAAATTTTTAAAATCCACAAGTCCCTGGAAGTCTTGGTAACTTTTACACTGAAAAGATAAAAGGTTGATGCTTTAATATGCAACCAGTCAAAAGTTTGGACACAATTTCCCATTATATTTAATTAGTCCAAAGTTTTGATTGATACAATACATTTTAGCTTGTGTTTAAAAATGAAAAACAAACAAAAAAGCACTTGTATCAATTTGACACTTTTAGTGGAAATGACCAAAACTGCTGCTAATTCTTTTCTCATGCTACTTGTAGTTTCTAGGAAAAAATAGTTAATGCTGTCTGATAGTGATTTGATTTAAGGTTGAAAAGATGATTGATTTTAAGGATATCATGCACAATCATGGAGGGAACACTTAAAATATTATTTATTAAAATTATTTACAGAGGATGAATGTATGTATGTATGTATTCTAGTTCCAGAAAGTTTGTGAGAAAGGGTCTGTAGAAAGAGGGCCCAACTTTTTGTGAAACTGTCTCATTGATAATTAAGGCAACAGCCTAAATTTGCTGGTTTCAGTACGAACATACATCAAAGGACATTAGCATACTTGTGAAGCTAAAAAAACATAACATGTTTTCCATTTTTCTAAAATTCAACTCAATTCAGCTTTATTTGTATAGTGACACTTCACAACAATGTCCCCTCTGGGCACTTTACAGACATCAAAATCAATTCATAGGGACCTGTTTTGAGTCTGTTCTAGAAAACAAGACATAAAGGGTTTCTCTCTTTAAAACCAAAACACAGAAGTTGTCCTATGTAATAATGCAACTTTGTTAATGTATTGATTACTGAATATTAAAGTCAAGTTGACGTTTTTTGCGCTAAGGTGACTGAGCATAGCTGCATCTTGACCATTGCTTATATTTAGTGAGGTAATATTCAAGATGTAAAAGTGCTCTATTCCTTTAAAACTCTATTTGCAACACAAGTATCTTTAATTTTGTTATTAAAATAAAACTTGAGTGTGTGGACCGTTGCTTAAAACTTCCCTCTAATTGGCAAATAATATGCGAAGAAATAATACCAGCTATTACTATGCATCCATGTAAAGCATAACCTCTAATGAAAGTATTCAAATTGGTATTTCTGTCTCTCTTGTTGCTACAAAATTAGGTATATCTCAAACAAAAGAAAACATATTACATGTGATGGTGGTTCGTTTCTTTCTTTAACTGCCATACACACACAAAGTGCTCCACTTCACTTCCTTCAACACTGTCACCTAGCAACGCTCCCTCTTGTAGTGCAGTAGCTCGATCAGCGTGTCTTTTCCTTCCCCTCATCCACCTGCCTTCTCCACAACAAGGTGCAGAGGTGAATTAAAGGAGAATATTAAAAGGTGCGCATCAGTGGTATGGAAATTAAATGTTCCACATCTGGGAATTGATGAAGGAATACCTGGGGCCTCATTTTACAGGCAAAATGTTAAGATGCTAAAGTTTCCTGTTCCTGCAAAGAGATGACTGTACATACATACATAAAGTACATTTTTGCATTAAATTACAAGCTCTTTCATGTGCCAAATGTCTTTAAAAAGCACGACTCATGTTGTGTTTTTGTAACAATCAGTGTCCCCAATGTGAAGACTCATTAGTCAACAACCTGAAGACTGTTATTAGGCTTTTGTTAGACATTATAATTTTCTCTCAAATGGATTTCAAAGTCAAAGCAGTCTTGAAAAGAAGTCACTGGCAGCAGTACCACTAAAGAGAAAAAAATTAGCATGAAGTCTGAGTCCTGCTGCGTTACAGTATTCAAATACACGAAGTCTGTCTGACACTAAAGTGGCAGTCACAGAGAGCAAGCGAGCTGCTACTTATAGCTCCTTAATCTTCCAGATTAGCCTGGAGTTACAGACTTCCAGCTACAGGGATTGACTTCACATGCTTTATTCTTTCCGTCTGACTGTGGTCTCTGATCAGTGCCGAGACCTTGTGCTGAATTCATCTGAGAACACAAGGAAGAACAATGAAAATGTGCAAGAACTTGACCTCATGATTAAATAATTTATAGCTGAAGGCAGGCGGTGAAATTACCACTAAGCGATGATATTAGCATTATGATGTACAGCACACCTGTGTGAAGCAGGCTGCTTCATGTCTTTCAGTTAACTGCACCTGTAGGCAAACTGGCAAATAGTGAGGTTCATAGAGGGGTTGCAATCTTAGCAGCTGAATGCAGATGAGATTCTTTCCTCTTATCTTTCTCCAGTGCTACAGTTGAAAAAAAACCCTAATCTGATTCTTCTGTGAGGAGGTATGTTGTGATTTTAGTTGATAATTACATTGTTTCATATACTGGAATGGCCACTAGGTTGCTGCAAACTGTAGAGGCTCCGTCTTAACTTTTGTGTTTTTTGTAATATAGGTGTCTTATTTAAGGCATGAACTGTCAATTGGTGTTGTTCAAGAAGACTTTCATGCTGGTAAGAAACTGAGCTGCATGAGAAATTTTCTGCATATTTTTTCTGCTCTTTTAAGACTTGTTATAGTGAGTCTCTATGGCAACGAGACTTATTTACCACCGAGATCAACTCTCTCCAAATTCAAGATTATCAGTGAAATAACACTTTAAATCCCAATGAAGATGAAAAGAAAGAGAAAATGATGCAAGGCAGGAATGAAGAAGAGTGATAAATGTTTGAGATTTAAACCGCCTCTTTCAACTGTTGTGATGGGTAATGTTAGCTTGCTAGCTAACAAAACTAACGTGCTTTAGGTGCTAACGGAACATATCCCAGACTGTAATGCGTCTGTACTATTGACTGTACAAATACTGGACAGTGCATACCATTACGTGACCCATAGGTTTCTGAAAACCGGATTCGAAGCTCTCTCGGTGTTTTGTCAATGTCGGAAAATCCAAAAATGGATGAAAAGGTAGAGCTAAGAGGGCTCCATCACGGTGGAGCCAGCAGTATGCAGCTGTAACCAGTGATAGCGCTCTAACACACATCAATCAAAAGGACACGCCTCTAAATTTAAGATTAAAA
>JBAMHX010000010.1:17567192-17578803 GCA_037177515.1 Pseudomugil tenellus
GTTAGGTCAGAATGTGTTGCTTCTGTTTTTACCAGCATCAAATAAAAATTTCTCATCCCATTCTGAGTCATTCATGCTTCCAAATTTTTACCAGTAAAAGCAACACATGCATTCAGGAGCCATTAACTTGTGTGATCAAATGGTTTTGAATAATTTTAGAGGATTTTTAGCAGCACGACCAGTCTGAGCCTTTGCATTTCCATTCTGCTTGCTCTTGTTCTTCTGGTCTTCTCTACGCCAAAAGCTCGAAGCAGCCACGTCGGTGTGTCTGCATGTCTCTCACCCGGCGAATGGACTGGATCTGGGGGTGTTGGGCTCCCCAATCATTCCAGTGCTTGAAGGCACCAAATTCAAATATATACTGGTAGCCACGATATCCAGGGTACTGATATCCCACCCAGCTGTGTGAAAGAATATAAAGAGATGTAGCTATGTCAGCTGACATGGTTAGTATGTCAAATGGATCTTTAGGTGATAAGCAGAAACACGATTAGTTGAACAAAAATCCACTTAAAGTCTAGATAAACAGGAATCACTTACGTTCCTCCGGTAACCTGAATACTGGCAACACGGTCTTGGAAGCCATAAGACCACAAGCTTGGAATATCCTCATCACACACTTCCATCTTACGACCCTCAAAGTTTGCACATTCATACAGGCAAATCTTGTGGTCCTGGGGATCCTAAAAGAGAAGTCCAATTTTTTCAATGAGCAGATGTTTTCCTGCTGATGTTGCAGATGTTGGTGCAGCTCTTGAGTTGCTTTCTGACCCAGAATTATCCATTAAACAGATAAAAAGAAACCAAAATCATATCAGGATTAAGAACAGAGATAATAAACTATTCATGCATTCAGTTATGTAATGTACTGATTAAGGGTTGGAAATTTAATGCAGTTTAAAAAAGGAGAAAAAAATCCCCCCAAATACTTATTTGCAACCACCAAAAGCTCTTTCCTCTGAGCCAGTAAGACAGATAAATAAGTTAATACAGTAAGTAAAGGTTTGTTTATGTTGCACTTATGGAGAAAACAAAATCACAAAAACACTTTCCAATAAACTGGATATGAAGTATAAATGAAAGTAAAAAATAAACACATACAAAAGAACAAACAAACAAACAAAAAAAAGGACTCACAACAGACAAGCCAATTATTTAAAACAAAGTCCGTCCTCTTACCATGCGGACGGGTCTGACTGACATCATGCGGTCACACTGATAACTGTTTGACCAGGTGTCCCAGCGGGGGTATTCTCCCTTCTCCAGCATGAACATCTCACCCGTCATGTTTTGCTGCTCATAACCCACCCAGCTGGAAAGTCAGAAGTACTTTAATCAGTTAAAGCATAAGCTATACCATGTTGTAAGACATGGCAGGGATTGACTGACTTACGGTCCACACTCTACCCTGATGGAACCAATTCTGTCAAAACCCTTCTCACAGAGATTACGGCACTCTCCAGACAGGTCCATCCTGCGGCCTTGGAAGTTCTCACATTCATAGAGGTATATCTGAAACATGAAACAATCTGATAGAACTGATTTCTCTCTTTGTGTATGTTTATTTTGTTTTTTTGGCATAATAATAAGACTTTAGAAATACCTTGTGACTGCGCGGCCCAATTGCCGGATGGCTGCCAATGCTGCCTTGAGCACCTGAGTGAGACATGATCAGATCTACAAAGAAGAATAAAAAGTAAGTTGAGAGTGATCACACGGAGGGTAGTTGGATATTTATAATTGAATGCAACACATGCACATGCAATGTTTTAGGATAAATCTTCTCCTAAATAAATATTCAGTAGAAGAATTCTTGCTAAAAAGTTCACATTAATTATTTCCTTTAATGTTAAAATGTTTATCCCACTTGCAACTGTCTGCATCCTTCTAAATGGCAAATACCATGAATGAAAGCATGAATGAAATTTCATGCTTATTTGTGCCAAAAAGAAATTCATACTGTAGATCAACTTAAATCAGCTGAAAAGATTTCTATCAATTTTGCAATATTCAAAACAGCTTTTTGATGGGCTATTAACATGTTATTTAATTTCCTGTGGCTAATCTACTAAACTGAAGAGTTTGTGCAGCTTATTCATGATTAACCTGAAAAATTGTAACTAAATGTATCACACATTGCAGGATAATCATTTTAACTGGCATTATTAAGCTGAATGATTCCGACTATCCATGCATTAGGTTTGCACAAACATGTCTGTTTTTTCAGAGGGTTTCTACCCTTATCCATTTATAGTATCAGACACTTTCATGATGAAGGAACTGGTCCAGAATGTCATGATTTCCATTCAAGTTGAGTGGTAGAAAAATCGATGCAGGCCTTCAATGTAAAGACGAGAGGAAGACGAGTCCCATATATTCAAGCATTCATGGATGAACCTCAAAGAGCATATTTACTCATACTAGATGTTTAAAACACTAAATTTAAAATGTTGAATCAATTTAGCGAAAAAAAAGCCTACTCAATCCACCTCATTAGCATTTAATAGTAACTTCAAATACTTCACTGGTAAACTACAATTTCATTTGTTAGTTTTCCCAGTACACTCCCTGAGGGTTTGTCATTTCCTTTTGAGCAACACTAGCTAAAAACTGTCTTTTTGTCAGGGACTAAAAGTTTTCTTATTAATTTAACTTCAGGTTGAGAGATGAACATGACAGCAGATCAGAAACACAAAATTAGTTCCAGATGCATTTTACATATTCCATCTACTCATTCCTAAGTTCAAGTTTGATGTAAGAATCATTACTTGCTTGGTTCTTTCCATCCAATAAATTAGCAAAAAGGCAAATTGCAATGTTCCTAATGTCCAAAGAATGAAGAGTCAGAAAACCAAGGAACAGACACTTACAGGTACAACTGGAGGCTGAAACAGACCAAGCTTTGGAGAGAGGGATGGACGCAGGCCTCATTAGTGCGGATATATATATACATTCACATCCCAAGTCAGTCTGTACAGGGAGGATTCTCACTTGTCATTGGCTGTGAGCTGTTTGGA
Organism: Pseudomugil tenellus; assembly: GCA_037177515.1. Classification (NCBI taxonomy): domain Eukaryota; kingdom Metazoa; phylum Chordata; class Actinopteri; order Atheriniformes; family Pseudomugilidae; genus Pseudomugil; species Pseudomugil tenellus. The sequence goes on from JBAMHX010000010.1 coordinate 17,570,210, forward strand.
GCATAGTTTGAGGTCAAAGGTTACACTGCTTATCCATGCATGAGTAGCGCTGAATCAGCTGCCTGTTTTATTGTCCAGCACCATTGTGGGGGAATGGGGACAGTCACTGCCATCAGCAGAAAGTTTGATTCACTCTATACACACAGTCACACACACATAATTACTTTTACAGCCAGACTTTCTGCACTCTGACAATGTCTTTCCATCTCAATTCCTTCTTTGTTTCTAACCATTCCATTCTGTCGTTTTCAACAGATTTTCTGTGATTATTTCTACCTTTCACTTCCATATTTAGTCTTTTTCCTTTCATCCTTGATGCAGGTTGGCTAAGCCATTGAGCCCTGCGTGTGTAATGTGCTGACTGCAGAATTGACATCGTCTCTTTTGTTTAGTCAGGCAAGGGTTGGACACTCTTCAGCATACTATAGTGCTGGACAGGCTGTATCCATATATGCACATGCACATATGAGCCATGCTTCATGTCACAATTAATTTGTCTACTGAAGGAGACAAATTAAAAAAGGTCTTCTGTTACTCAACTTGTATCTGTGTTAAAATATTTACTTCTGTGACTCATATAAGTAACACTTTTGATCATTTGTAGATATCGTATGATGAACTGACATCGACACAGCAGCATCACGTAGTTGCTGTAGATTTATTACAGATTTTTGGTGCTAAGGAAAATAGTTTGGGAAACACTTCTCTATTGCATGGAGACCCAGTGACTGTGGAAGAAATTGAAGTCCAGTGAAATAGTTTTTATGTTCAAGGAACCAATTAAGTTTTATGACATGTGTTGTCCTGCTGTAAGCAACCATCAGAAGAAAGGTACTATATATGACCCATTTAACAAAATGTAACAAAAAAAAACAACAAAAAATAATTAGCATGTGTTTGTCCTTTTTTACGGTGTGATATCTCTGTGATACTGCTGTGCAAAATTTGTCCACCAGGGGACAAAAGACCATGTTAGATTGCATACAAATGAGCTTTAATCAAGGTTTTTTCCCACAGAGTGAATCAAAAGGTCTTAGAAATGGTATATACTAAATATCTTACATCAGGTTAAACCATGTTCACTGGTTCACGGGGACCAAACTGTCCTGAAAAAATATGTCCTATTACACATCTATGAGCAATCTGAATTATTTGTACAAGACAGGTTGGATTCATACTTTTCTATGCTTTACACTAAATTCTGACTCTAACAGCTGAATGTTGCAGCCGAAATCAAGACTAATAAGACCAAGCTTTGTTTTTCTGGTTCTCTATTGTCCAGTTTTGGTGAGTCTGCAAATAGCAGCATTAGCTTTCTGTTCTCAGCTAACAAGACTGTCATCTTCTACTTTAGTTCATTTACTTGAATGTTGGCTGTGTTGTGCTTTCAGAGATAATATTCTGTGCAGCTCGGTTGGAACCAGTAGTTATTTGAAATACTGCTGCATTTCTATCATCTCTAACCAGTCTGCCTATTTTTTTCTGACCTTTGGCATCAGCAAGCTATTTTCTCAGACATCTGCAGTTCACTGAATATTTTCTCTTTTTTCTCTTCCATTCTCTGTAATGGTTGTGTGTGACATTACCAGTAAAGCTGTTTTTCAGGCACTAATAACCGTGCCACAAATGTAACTTAAGTTAATTTTTCTTTATTCTGATGTTAACTTTAACCTTTGACGAGTCTTCATACCATATCTACATGCCTAAATGCATTAGGCTGCAGCCACATGATTAGCTGAGATGCATTTGTGTTAACAAATAACATGTGTACCTAATAAAGTGGCCAGTGAGTGTTAATGGCAGGTGTTTTGTTTTGAGTCTTGTGTAAGGCCAGCCCTATACTCCCACTCCCTTGAGTATGAAAGCTTTTGTTGGTGTGAGTCACCACTATTTAAATGCTGACTCAATCTCCCGAAGCAGACATCATAAAAGGTTCATGTTTCAAGGTAACACATGGAAGTTTTGTATAAAACCACAGAAACCAATAGATGTCTCTTTCATTGACTTGGTTACCATGGTGATGAGTCCTGCCCAATGTGTTTGTAATGATAACAGCACCTCTTCTGCGAAAACTTGGACAACTTTGATGAATCTGTTGTTCAGAGGTAATAAAAAAATTTGATTCTTTTGTCTTTTTTTCAAGCTAGCATATAACTTCTAAAACCATATCTTTTCATAAGCCAAACCAAGTCATTTTATTTTTCGTGTAAGTCATGTAAATAATATTATTGAAGGGTTTATGGAAGGCTATGTGAAATGCAACTTCTTTTTTGTTAGCTGTGCATACATCGGAAAAGTAAATAGGATGCTGCATCAAAAGAAGAGGTTTTATCCATCCATCCATCCATCCATTTTCTACCGCTTATTCCCGAACGGGGTCGCGGGGGGGGCTGGAGCCAATCCCAGCTACACAGGGCGAGAGGCGGGGTAGACCCTGGACAGGTCGCCAGCCTAAGAAGAGGTTTTAATAAAAATGTTTTTAACCTTTTTAATAACACACAATCAATTAAATGTGTTAATGTGCAGGGAAATTGCCGAAATAGCAAATGTGCATTTTTAAAATGTATCCTCGAAGTGGCCTGATATAGCTCTAGTTATGCTGGTTATCAGCATATAACTATAACGCTGATGCACAACCCTGGAAATAGACAAAATAAAATGTGGTAACCAGAAAGGGCACCAGAAGCACCCATATGTCTTTAAATTAAGGACCTAACATACCATTAAAAACACTGCTACGGTTGGTTCCTTGCCCACAATCCTCAAAACTATTCACATTATTTATCGTCAACATCCTGCAAATCCAGATGTTCTACCTGGAATTTTACTTTTGTCCTTTTAGTTTGAAAAATTCAGGTATATACTCCAGTAATGGAATAATTTCCTGACAATTTTACAATGAACCAACCATTTATGAGCATTTATGTTACCCAAACTGACCAGGTACTGACAGCTGATCATTTGTAGTGACAAGCCCCATTTCGCACCTCAGTGACTGATATTTGTAGGTGTCCTATAGAAATATTTAGAACAAAAAAGGAATAGCAGAAAAAAATAGATTTACTGATAATTAATTAAAGCTTCACAAAAAGAGTTTTTTCATCTAATGACAAAAGGAGAGTGAAATATTATAAATCACAGTATTTTCAAACGGACCTCAAACAAAACAGTTGCTTCACATAATTGTTTTCAATTTAGATCATGTTAATAAACCTCTTTTGTGAACAAAGACACATAATAAAGATACTTCTGCACCATTTAAGTGTATTTTTAATCTTACTACCATAAAGAAAGGGAAGTGACAGTTGAAGAGGCATGGCACTGAATGAAAAAATAGTATGCATAATAATTTGAGTTGTCACTGTCTACACACTTTTGTGTGCACGCATAAGAGTGTGAATCCCTTTGTGTGCTCTGTGTGTGAAAGCACTAAGAGCCCATTTTTGTGTTGGCCCATGACGATGTGAGTGCATGACCGAGCATGTGTGTATAAAGGAGGGAGTGAAAAGGTGAAAGGTGCAGAGATGTGGGTCAGTTAGAGTTGGACATGATGCACACATCTGAGATGAAGCACAGCACCTCATGTAAAGGGCTCAGTGAGTACACTGTGAAAGAAAAATTCATGTTTATTAGGAAGCTTTTTTAATCAAATGTTTTTTTTCATCCACTATTTAAAGGTCGGGTAAAGATTTTGAATCATTGTTTCAAGTTATTATTGTTTTTACTGTCTACTTAAAGTCTTACATGTTTTTGTCTTTCAGCCAGAGTCAAGAGCACGACTTGGATGCTCTGCTTCACGCAATTGGCTCGTGCCAGGACCCAGTATAGCCACTCTGGACAGAGACCATTTGGATCTGGTGTTTATCTGCACTGGGCACGGTGCCCTCCGTCCAGTCCCACCGCAGCTAACTAAAGCCCAGTAGCTCAGTACGGAACAAAGGACTGGACCAGCAATGTGCTGACTCCTTCCAGACCCACAGGCCCAGCTGCTTTTCAGTACCAGCATGTATAAATAGGACCGTTTACTCCAGCGTCAGGACATCGTTTTTGTGGAGCCCCCCGTGAGCACAGAACAGCGAATTTTAGGGGCCGGTCAGGTAAGCCTTCTATCTAAATCCTCTATGTAAAGACTATGGTGATTTCACATCTGTTTTATGCCTTTGTCATTCTGCTGAGTCAGAAAAATATATAGGCTGAGGTCAGATATACAAATGAACAGAAATGCTGGGTGTGGAGGGTGGGCAAATATTTGTGCCTATAACAAAAGGCTCCATCAACTATGAAGCCATCTTTGAGGAAGGTGTTACATCTAACATTTACAGCATTATGTCTTTGCTTGTTTAGATCAAGATGCATTCCATCAAAAGGATTTGCGTACTAATGCAATCATATTTGGTCATAGTTATAGTTATACTATTTTAAAACCACAATGCAAACATGACATTAACAATAAAGTCTATGAAATAATTTAACACGGTAAAAAAGATAAGTTGTAGCCAAACTGTGTAATGTTCAAATTACGCCAATGAACACTAAATATGCTTTCTGTTTTAAAGGTAAATCAACACTGAAATACACAGTAGCATGGCTTTGAACAATCCCACCCCTCTGGGACCATGGAAGGTGAGCATCGTGACTCATTACAGATGATCAACAAAAGCATATTAGATTTTTCATGCAGGGCCTGAAAATGCCAGTGCTGTGTGTGATAGTTTTTGCTTGCTACATTTTACATCTTCACAATTTTGCATTCTCCAGATCACAGTTTATGACAAGGAGAACTTCCAAGGCAAGCGCTTGGAGTTCACCTCAGCCTGCCAGAACATCATGGAGTGTGGGGTCGACAATATTCGCTCGCTCAAGGTCGAATGTGGAGCGTGAGTCAAATTAGAAACAAATTACATCGCACATGAAAAATAATATTCGCCCCATGTAAATCTGTTACTGCCATTTAAATTGTGCAATATATTAAATGTTATTTTGCTGTTTTGCAAAGATAAAAAACTAGAATGAGATAGGATGTTTTTTAATGGTTTAATACTAATGTACTTGATTGTTACAAATCTCTCTGTGATCCAGCGTATGTACACGTTACTGTGTGTTTGTGACAGCTGGGCAGGATATGAGCACTCCAGCTTCTGTGGACAGCAGTTTGTGCTGGAGAGGGGAGAATATCCTCATTGGGAGTCGTGGAGCGGCAGCAATGCCTACCATATTGAGAGGATGATGTCCTTCCGCCCCATCTGCTCTGCTGTACGTTTTTATTCCAAAACAGCCACCTCTGTGTTCTCTCGCAGGGATTTTTTCCATTTGTTTCTAAAAGTGTTTATGCAATAAAAAATATATGACAAGTATCCTGTTTGCAGCTCAGAATATGTCTGGGATGTCCGGTGTTTAACGACTCTGTCTCATGTGCATGCAGAACCATAAGGAGTCCAAGATTGTGTTGTTTGAGAGAGAGAACTTCATGGGTCGCCAGTGGGAGATAAACGATGACTACCCCTCTCTGCAGGCTATGGGCTGGGGCAACAATGAAATTGGATCCATGCAGGTTCAGAGTGGCGCGTAAGTCTTAAACTTTGAACTAACTCATGACAGGTTTGACATAAATTGACATAAATACAGAATATGAACAACTAAATAATGTATTTTACCTACATAGCCCATTGTAGAAGAAAAGTGGATATAAATAAAACACAGGACAGTGTTGATGAAGATGCTACATTGCACAGATATGCAAATCTTCATTTGCTGGTTCAAGTGTAAACAGTAGCACTAGACATCACCAAATTCCTCCATTTAGCTAGAAGTCATTTATATAAACTATTTAATAACTTTAATAATGACCTTTATTTATTTCTATTGGGTTTAAAACTATATATGAGATGGTTTAAACACTGAATGTTTGTTTAAATGGAAAGTGTGAGTTATTAAACAGTATTCATAGCTGCTACTTTTGACTAATATAACTTGTGCTTCAGTTATTTTTCATCTAAATACATTTTATATGACACAGACTACTTTATTTTTTCTCTTTTTACTAGTAACTTCTTTTCTCCCACAGCTGGGTATGCTACCAGTTTCCTGGTTATCGTGGTTACCAGTACATCATGGAATGTGATCGGCATGGTGGAGAGTACAAACATTACAGAGAGTGGGGTTCCCATGCTCAGTCCTTCCAGGTGCAGTCGCTGCGTCGGATTCAGCAATGAGATCTGAAGCCACCTCTCTCCCTCTTTACCTCCTCCACATCCTCCTTCTCTTCTTCCTCCTCCCTTCGCCCAATCATTCCAGCACTTTCTGGTGCTTTGCTATCATGTGTTTACAGCAGTTTTGTTTCACTCTGTTGAATAAATGAAAATAAAGAGAACAATTAGAAGAATTAAGGGGAAAAAAGAGCTACTGAAGAGAAGCTTCTGACTGATGCCCTACTTGCTCCTCATGTTTGTTGATAAATATGATCCTGGGTGATCACCAAAGAAAGAATGGGCAACTTGAAATAAAGAAAACACCAAAGTTTGCTGCAAACCTGAATAGTTCTTGGTTGTGATGCCTTTTCTTTTAAGTAAAATTTTTACTTCATAGTTAAACTCTGTGAACTAGACACATTTCTTGGGTGCATCCATTTTGGGATGCCATATGAAGAAATATAAATCAAAGTAGACCTTATAACATATTAAAATAAGCATTTTTAGATATGTACATGTAGATATGTAGCCAGTGCAAGTTTGGTGGTGCTTGGCGTTGTAGCCTCACTGCAAGCAGGTTACCGGTTCGATCCCCGGCTCGGTCGGTGGTCTTTCTGTGTGGAGTTTGCATGTTCTCCCCGTGTTAGCGTGGGTTCTCCGGCTTCCTCGTACAGTTCAAAGACATGCACCTTGGGGATAGGCATGGAGGCCTAGAAGGGTGTGTGTGTGTGCATGGTTGTTTGTTTGTCTCTGTGTGTTGCCCTGTGATGGATAGGCAACCTGTCCAGGGTGTACCCCGCCTCTCGCCCTGTGTCAGCTGGGATTGGCTCCAGCCGCCCCCCCCCACCCCCACCCCCCGCGAGCCCGTTCGGGAATAAGCAGTAGATAATTGATGAATAACATTTAACTTTAGGACTGACCAAGAAATCACTAAACTAAAACTACTCATACATCGGCAATACCCAGCAGAAATATATATAAAAAAATGTTTAGATTGTTTCTTAAAGATTTAAACTAATTTTAGACCCACTTGGGTGTCTTCCTGTTTTCATGAACACATAAACGCTTTAATTTTTAAATATTTTTTCTGGTGAACATCTTGGTGTTTAGGATTTGTAATGGCCATATTTCCTGTCAAGGACGAGGAGAATGGTTTCTTAGATTGAGAAGAGTGTAAATTTAATATTGAAGAATAAAAGAAGTTGAACATACATTAAACATCAAAACATGGAGTCAGACAATACATGAAAGACAGACAGACAAGGTACAAGGTTATAACCCGGGGAGAATCCCCTCAGAGATCTGTTGTCACACAGAAGTCCAAAGCTATTCGACCAGAATTACATCAGTTTAGGAGCCTTATGGTCAGACTTTTCAGCCAGACATTAATTAAGAGCAAGGTAATTATGCTAATATATGAAATTTCCTCAACAGATTGTTCCCCGATTCACACAATTATCCTCCAACCATTAATTACACTTCAAGCAGTAAAAGTGTTTAGCTTGAAGCATACAATGCCTTTAACTTAACCTGCATCATCACAAACACACTTGTTGTCATTCTGGATAATTTTGTTTTCATAAGGTTTAGAAGTCAGCAGGAAATAACTTTGACAGACCAATAGAAGTCTGGATCTAATAAGGTTATTGTTCGAGTGGCTCTTAACCTGTACATCACAAAAAATGTCTCTGTTAAATAAAATAACAGCATCTGTTTGATTCAACGGTGTTTTAACAAATAAAATTAATTACATAATTTAATATGGAAAACATATCACTTAGTTAAGCATTTCAGTATCTACAGCCATTGCAAATATAATCTGAAATGTCTCAAAACACTAAAAATTGTCGATGTTGGTGTTTAAATATATTTCAATAAGATAAAAAAATCCCCCCAACTGGAAAATGCCTTGTTTTGAGAAACTACCATAAAAAGATTTCTAAGAGAAATTACCTAGAGGCTGAAAACATGCTTAATGCTGAACTAGTTAATGAATCACATTTTCTGTAAGTAGAATACTCATTAAGATTTCTGAAACCTACAATGGCTACCTTTCTGGTACAGACAAGACCATAAAATCTAAAAAGAAAGCATTTAGTGTCCTCCAAAAAGCTGAAACGGACTAATAAGAATATAATAAGTCCAGTTGTGTAAGTTTGTGATGGGCTGGTAAAGTCAAAGCAGAAAGTGATATAAAGTTCATGTCAATTGCTGTACAGTCCTGTAGTTTATGACACGTAGTGCTGAATTATTTTAACCAATGTCATTTGGTAACATTTGATGTATTGTGTCAGATCACAAATTCATACATACTCTTGGCAAGTGTTTTCTTTAGATAGATAGATAGATAGATAGATAGATAGATAGATAGATAGATAGATAGATAGATAGATAGATAGATAGATA
>JBAMHX010000010.1:17592748-17623234 GCA_037177515.1 Pseudomugil tenellus
TATATATATCTTCTCGCTTTTGCACAATGTATAATTTAGTCTTTGCATTGAATATTTAATGCAAAAATAGACATTTTAAAGTATTATTTATTGGTTATCAAGCAAATAACGTTTAGTCTGAATTATAATAATAAAAAACTAGTACAATTTCTTACTTTATCATTTCTCTTCCCTGTGTGAAGGTGCTTTTTGTATATGTGATCTCATTTACTATGATTTTCTTCTATTAGTGACTTATTGAAAATAATAGTAATATTGTATGACTATTTACAAGCTGCACTTTCTCTACTTTGGGTAAAATCTGTTTTCTTGCTAAACTTTCTATTTCCACACTACTGTTGAATGTCTTGAAGAAACTTCTATCCAGGAAATATTTACTTTGTTCACATAACTAAAGACTAAAAGTTATATTCATACTGGAAACCACGAACTAATCTAGAGACGGATTCAATCTATCATACAGGTTCATACTGGAGTAAAAGGCACAGTTTCCAGCATTGATGATGGTACAGGAATACCTAATGCCACTATTAGTGTGGAGGGGATTGACCACAACATCACCACTGCTCTTACTGGAGACTACTGGAGACTGCTGATCCCTGGGACTCATACTATCACTGCCTCCGCCCGTGGGTAAGTGCTTGCATTTCTGAACGTAGCACATACTGAGCATATAATTAATAACCTAAAAAAATGTCATTTCTGCCCACACAGTTATGAACCTGTGACCATATATGCCACAGTCCCAAAAGATCGAGCTGAGATAGTGGACTTCAGACTAAAGCGTTTACACTCAGACAGTACCAGCCAGTCCAGTGGTCCCAAGCCCACTCAGAACCCATCGGAGAAGGAGCTTCAGAGCTTAATCAAAGAGCTCTCCCAAGGCCAGGGTTTAAACCAGCTGGTCAGCAGCACAGCCAAGGATAACAGTTTCCGTTATAGACGCTCTAAAGACTTGTCTGCTTTCCTGGACGGCCTTAAGCTCAACTTTCCCCAAATTACGCTTTTACACACGTAAGGAAGACTACGTTGTGAGGCTGTATCTGCTGTACTGTTTGTTAATGTTATAGCATTTTCTGTTGCTCTTTGTGCTGTTTGGTGTTTAAACGATAACATAGTCCTGGCCTGCGTTCTGGTTTCTTGTCTAGTTTGGGCCATAGTGTGGAGTACAGAACCATTCAGGCTCTGGAAATATCCAACAAACCAGCAGAAGCTGAGCCATCTGAACCAAAGATTCGCTTTGTAGCAGGCATCCATGGAAACGCCCCAGTAGGCACAGAACTGCTGCTGGAGTTTGCTGCCTTCCTGTGTATTAATTATGGCAACAACCCTGCCATCACAAAGGTAATCCTTGGGTTCCCTCAGAAGCCCTAACTGGCCATTAAGTCGCCCCAAATTCTACTTTATTTTCAATACAGTGTTAAATATTGTTGTGATAATAATAACATGGCTCATGCCTGTAACTGTTCCCTCTACATGCCTTTACCTTCACTCCAGTTGATTAATGAGACCCGGATTTTCATCGTGCCCTCAATCAACCCTGATGGACTAGAACAAGCCGTTGAAAAGCAGTGCACGTCCACCCAGGGCTTGACCAATTCCAATGGGAAGGATCTGGACAAAAACTTCTTTGGTGAGTTGTACAGATATGCGTGTCTGAAACAGGAAAAACAGACTTGCACTACTAATTCTGGTTTTGGGGAGAGAATGATTGTGAGGTGTAGCTATGACGTCAGTGATTTTTATGAAGAAAAAAACCCACACATGTATGGCTTGACTACTATTTTCTGTCTGTGATCTGTTTGCCTACTTTAACAGGAAATGCATCACAGCGCAAGGTGGAGCCTGAACCTGAGACCAGGGCAATGATGGATTTTATTTTAAGCAGGAGCTTCACTTTGTCAGTAGCTTTGGATGGAGGCTCCCTTGTCGCTACCTACCCTTATGACAAGCCTGTCCAGATAGGTAATGACATGATGCAGACCACTGATTCTTCTTTAACTTAATAAATCACCTCATTTATATTCTAATTCAACAATAACATTTTAAGATTACTTTTTTGGAAAATTTATAAATTGGAGTCATATACTAGATCATTTAGTGACAGTTGAGCCTGAATATTGTAGTTTGTGCCTGTCTTTGTTCTACAACTAACTGTTTGGTGGGAATATTTCACTGCCTAGAGAAGACATATAATGCATCATTTTTTTTTATTGCTTTGTGTGTCTGTGTTTTTTATGTAATCAATATTTCTTTCAGTTGCAAATGAAGAAACATTGAAGCACTTGGCAAGTGTTTATGCCAACAACCACCCCAAGATGCACCTCGGGGATACTGGATGTTCTAACAATGGGCAAAGTATGACCCTTGAATTATTTATGTCCTTGTCATGTCGGACATAGACATCTTTCATGAAATAACTAAACGTATCAATTCATTTGCAATTTGCTTTATACTCAGCTGGAAATGCCCTTGATGGAGTAATGAGAGCAGCCGAGAGACAAAGTCACCTGGGAAGCATGAAGGTAAGTCCTCCTGCTGTGTGTCAACATAAGCACATGTTTTATGCTAAAAAGAGATTGGGGAGAAAAAAAATGCCTGTATTTGTTTTTATTTTCCACAAGTTTACACACTTTTCTTAACTCTCGAAGAAATGTCTTTATTTCTATCACTAAGAAGAAACCTAACTCCACTGTGCCCCTTCTGCTGGGTGTGACAGTTGGGTTTTTTCTTCTGTTACACAAATGTACACTGGATACCAGTTATTCATAACTCTACAGCTTAACATTGCTCAGTAAGAAAGCACATTGTACCCAGCCTGACGGATAATACTAGCAGAAATGGCAAATTGACTCCACTCTTCAACACATTTAGGTGTGTGTTAGAGTAGTAGTTTAATAGCATTATATTTCCAAACTGCAGTTGGACTAGGATGGCTAAAACACTATTCAAAACTCAAATTTGTAAATCCCATGTCACCTTTTAGCTCTGCAAACCCCGGGCTTCATCGTTAGTTAATTGATCTGAGAAATCAAAGGTTAATTAAAGTTCAAAATGGAACTTTTTTTTAAATGTTGTCTCATGTGTGATCTTTATGTACTTATGTTTCCAGGACTTCAGTATGGACTTTGGTCATTGTCCAGAAATTACAGTGTATACTGGGTGCTGTCTATTCCCCCCTGTTGATCAGCTCGCTACACTTTGGGCTGAGAACAAGAAGGCTCTCCTCAGTATGTTGGTAGAGGTATGAAAAGACAATTTATGAGCTTAAATTTGCTCTAATTTTAAGATGTGATGAATATCATTGTAAGACACAGTAGCATAACAGTTTTGCTATTGCTCCCAGGCTTTGCTACTGCTGCAGTATGTTTTTGGAGGACATACTAAAATGAATGTGAAATAATTGTGAAATACAGGTTTTTAATAATACTGTATGTTGTGCTCTAACTGTTCTGAAGTCGTTCTTAGTAAATGAGTTGAACATATTTTGTGTATTAATATGTAGATGTGCTAAAATAAGCATCTTTACATGTGATACAGAGGACTGTGCTTTAATGATTTTGTAATGCAATCTCAGTTTCCTTGTAAATTTTGAGGAATAGTTTTATATCTGTTTTTATTTTAACTTGTTTATTGTAATTGTGCTAAAACTGCTCCAGTTTTTGGCCCTGTATATTAGTGAGACTAATGTGCAGTGAGACTCGTTAGCAGATGGCATGACACCTTTTTCATTGCCCTTTTCAAAGAGTAAAAAACTCACAAAACAAGCTTAATTTCCCCTCTAATTCTACTCTATCCAGGTACATAAAGGGGTGCATGGTATGGTGAGGGACAAAAGTGGAAAACCAGTTGTCGGCGCCATGATTGTACTAAACAAAGAAGTGAAAGTTTTTACTTCAGAAGGTGGATACTTCCGTGCTCTCCTGGCTCCTGGGAGTCACAGCATTGAAGCTGTTGCTGATGGCTATCAGCACCATCATGAAGAGGTACACAGTTGTTTACTCTTTGTGTAGGCTTGCATTTATTTAGTTTATGTGTTTATGTTGAAATGCAAAGACAAACTCCATTCTTGTATAAATGAAAGTACCACACAGCAAATCAGTAGCTGATGCACTCAAAGAAAAATATGGAGTCAGCAATTTTGATGCTCTGCAGACAAATATGCAATCTTAAAATTCAGAATTGTATATCAAAGTTCTCTTTATTATGTGTTATGCAGCTGTCCATAAAGAGAAACTAGATCACAGACTGTAATATTGCACCTCTGACACTTTTGCTTCACAAGTGAAACATTAGGTTTTTTGGTTCAGTAGTAAAGGATCCCCAGTAGACAACATAAAGAACCACAGAAAAAAAATGCAGATATATTTCAAAGACAGAGAACTTTTACTATGGTTCCCTAATGTCTATGTAAGGAGTTGGCCGAAGCACACAAAATCTCTCCGTGACCTCCACCTTTCCGTTCAGACATTCTGAAATTTGAAGGGTGGGGTATGCCAGCTCTTTGAATAGTTGTTCCTTGATGGTACACCCCAGCTCCAGACTGTAGGGTGCGAGTGTCCCACAAGGTTTTAAGAGTAGCGGATCCACGACTGAATGGTACTTCTGCTGGTATTCTGGTACTGTGAAGCCGTGTAGCGTCAGATCACTGCTGCAAATCTTCTCCTCTTTCCTGACTAATTTTGCACTGCCTGGCAAAGATAGGCAGAGATCTGGTAGAACAGCAGCGTTTCTTATGTATCTTGCGTCCAGAGGTTTGTGGGGGTAGGCTTCCCTCTGCTCACACATAACGTCCAAGTCATAATTAGGAGCCAACATGTATTTTCTCTCTTTAGTAACCTCCCCATACTTTTTGGGACATTTAATACTTTGTCTGAGGCCATAGGGACACATCTCATATGCCTGTAAATAGAAGTGACACCTTTAGAAAATGTCAGCGCCTCTCTAAACTTTTTTAATTTACTATCAGAACATGATACAAAAACTATTTTTCTGATACAAAACTTACTATTTTGAAACAACTTTTATGGTATTGGTTCAATTCATATCACTAAATCAGTCTTAAAACATGTGGTTAGAATTATTTCCTTATTTCTAGTTTTATCTTTTACACTGCAGTTACATAAGGATGCTGAAAAGGAGACAGCTACTGTTCTGTGGCAAAGAAACAAACTAAATACAAAGAATGAATTCTTAGATTCTTATTTACCTCTCAGATGAGTTTTAAAGGATTGTCATGAGCCAGCTTTATTTTAGACATACAGATGACAAACCTGCACCACATTAGAGTAAACTATCACACCTGCAAATGAACCGTGCTAATTATATGGTTAACAAGCAATTTTGCGTAAGTAACATTAAAAGAAGTGCATTTTGCCTCATTTAGCGAAACAACCGGGATGGTTATAAACACATGGTTTAAAATGATGGTTTCATTTGCATTTTGAGTGTATTGAGATTAATCTTGGAAAATACCTGGTTGATGTAAGAATCCCTTAATTGTTTGACTTGCACAGTCAGATATCACAGCCTATCAGAACTCCTTGTGATATTTTTTCCTTTACACCAGTGTTTTTATAACCTTTTATGTTTTTTTTCATTTTTTTAAAAAAAATAAGTACAAAATATTTTTTAATGCTTTCTAACACAGTTCAACTGTAAAAAATGTTGCTATGCTGCAAATCACCATTTGTTAAAGAAGCCATAGGAGTGTGTGAATTGTATTTAAAATATTTTTTGTCTTCCAGTTTGTGGTGCACTCCAATGAGGGTGCCAGCTTTATTGTAATTGAGTTTGACATGGACAACAGAATATTTGGTTTGCCCCGCCAGTTCGTTGTGGCAAGTGCAGGTAAGCATTTCTTTAAAATGACTTTTTGTTTCTATGGTGTGTGCGTGCATGTTTCTGCTTTTTACGTTTTATATTTTAGAATTTTCCTGTTTTAATGACTTTCCCTCCAGCTATATTTTATTTAACAAAACATACTCTTCAGCAAAATAAATGTGTGTTACTCATAACACAGAATTTGCACAATGCTTAAGACAAAATCTTTTAAATTGTTTCTCTTGTTAAACTGTCTATGCATGCTCAATTTTGTTTCTCCTCCTTCCGCAGCAGCCTCCATGACAGCCTTGGTAGTGACTGCATGTATCATCTGGTGTGTGTGTGCAGCCAAGTCCACTCGTCAAAAAGATGGCTTCCACCGCTTGCGACAGCACCGCGATGAATATGATGATGAGATATGGCTCAACTCTATGGGCTCCAAGAAGTCTCTTCTTGCTCATGAGTTTCAGGATGAAAGTGAAAGTGATGAGGAGACATTGTATGCCAACAAAATCTGAGACGTGAGCCCAGTTAGTTGTATTTTTATAATTAACTCTCCAGGGTCAAACTTCTGCCCCAATGAGAACAATGAACTTAAATGATCAGCTTCTCTGTCTCTGTAAGTGATGAGTTTTTGTTATGCCATTGAGGTTTTGGGCCGTGGTCCCAGCTACTAAATGAATGATTCCTGCTGAGGTTTAGCATGAAGTGTTCATGCTTGTTTCTGCTTTACCTGTGTTTGACTTGCCAGCAGACTGAGAGGAAAAAGGTACTAAACAGAGGTCCAGTCCACTGTTGCCCTCACCCATTCTTTTTTAAATAAGCTCTTTTTGTTTGTTTTTGTTTCCGAGCCGCTCAAGAAAATGATCATGGCCCACTACCTGTCCTATCTGGCTTACAGAACAAGCCATTAAGCCCAAATGGATGCTTATTGTGTGCTGTGGTATTATTTCTGGAAGTGTTTTTAAGCCTGCCTTTCCTCCTCCTCACACGCATACATTTTCATCACTTTGCATTTATTTAAGCACTGCCTCAAGATTGGACATTCATCCCACCCTCCCTAAAATAGCATAGCTATACTGAAGTGTCCAAACATGTGGGGGACTGAGTCCAGCATTGTGCCTTGGTGTCTATGAATTCTGCAATTTCATTGAAGCTGTAATATTTGACAGAAAAAAACCCCATTGTGAGTAGTTTAATATTTAGTTCATACTGGAATTTGATCTATATATACTCAGGTGACACAAAAAGAGACATTGTCGATGGGACTGCTGAATTTCAAAGTTGCACTGTTTCTGTAAAGATTATTTTAAATTGACGAACCTGATGTGAGCAGTTTTGTTCTTTTTCAGGAAGTCATTGGAAACAAACTTCAAAAAGTTTCAGTTTCCAGCCTTGAATAAATTCTGACCAGTTAATGGGAAGTGATCTTCACGGTTAGATCTGCAGATCTAGACATAGAGATGCTGTGCCTCAAGTCAAACTCTGGGACCAACCCGTATCATTGGCCAAGATAGGGGAGGAAAAAAGCTATAACCATTAAAAGAATGTAATTCCTTTGTTTTAATGCTTTGTTGTGGAAAATTACTGCTGACTTTCATGGATGCCACATTAAGGATATACTTCATTACTAAAATGCTATTGAATATAATTTTAGTTTAGATTACTTAATATTTGAATTTTAAAGATACCAGATTTGTTTATTCAATAAATCAAGTGATATCAATTATTTGTAAACTTATTAAAGCATGTTTACATTATATAATGTTAATGCCGCGTGTAGGAAGTGATGCAGTAATTTTCTTTTGGGCTTTTTTTTGGTGTAATTTTGAGAATCTCAGTCCCCGGCAAACGTGTGTGACATGCATGTTTATATGAAGACATGCCAGTCATTTGGAAAGTTTACCGGATCAAAAAGTTTTTTCTCTTTCTTTGGTAATCCTGTGTTTAAAATGGAATATAATTTAATCTAAAGCCTCTTAAAAAGTTAAGTCAACAACCAAAAGAATGATGAACGAATGAGATTTTCGTCCCATTAGAATCCATGTAAAACATGATTGCTATGAATCACCGAACTGTCTCAATTTGCTGCATGGTTTTTAAGCAAAAACATACTCATTCTATGAACAGTTTGCCCTCATTTCCAGCTATTTTCATGGGAATATTTCTTGACATCTGTGTAGGGGGACAGATTTGTCATTTTTCTTATTTTGTGTCTGATACGTTGTGTGTGTGTGTGTGTGTGTGTGTGTGTGTGTGTGTGTGTGTGTGTGTGTGTGTGTGTGTGAGAGATCTTTTGAAAGTTGAGTATATGTTGTCACACAGTGTTGGTGTGAAGATTTTTGTAAAAACTGTAATCAGCTGTAAATACTGTTTGCCAGTTGTGAACGATCAGGGAGTGCATATGTTTGCCATGAAATTACAACATATTTGAACCTCTGATCATAACATTTTAACATGCACAAGAACTCACAAAAGGAAATAAAACATCTCACAGCATGTCATTGTGTCATTTCCTCCTTTTATCTCTTGTATCTGTGTCATGAAACAAAAAATGTTCCTTATGGCTGTATAATCTATGCACATGGTACAGCTTTATGATAATAAATTAAATTTGATATTGACTGGAGTAATTGTCACGAGAATAGTAAAAACATAATATCTAATTATCTGGCTGGGTAGAGCTCTGGCCTTGCAGCAAGAAGGTTGCTGCTTTGAGCCTTTGCTGGGGAGAAGTTCAAAAGAAAGCTTTTTGTGTGTAGTTTGCATGTTTTCTCTCTATTCAGGTTCCCGCTGGGTACTCTGGCTTCTTCTGGCAAAGATAAGTCTGTTACATTAACATGCCTGTTTTGTAAAAGTCAACGTGTGTCTCAAATACTGTGTCACTGTTGAATAGGTCATATTTTAAAGTAAGTCGTTCACTCCTCATTACATTCCTGAGCACATACAAGTGATGGCATGAGGGAAGTAAAAATTACTTCAGCGAAAAAAAAAAGTTTTTTTTCGTGGATTTTCTGTTGAAGTCATGCTCTTGTCAGATAAAAGATAATCAGAAAGACGTGGTGCACAAGATAAAAGTAGAATTAATCTTCAGGTAAAATTTGATCAACATTTGTAAACAATCGACGCACGCCAAAAATTAGAATTGAAAGTAAAAAGCATCAGTTTTACTCACACTGACCATACGTTAAACTGTCATAGTACTTTTGATGTAAAATAGCTCAATCTGAAAGCAAATAGGTAAATATGTAATTGATAAGTATGAAAGTGTAAGCTAATAAGATACCCATTTTACTCGCTATCTTCATGCATTTAAGATATTTTCAGGTTTAACAATTAACAGTTTAAACAATTAACATCACTGTGCCATGCCTTACAGTTCAAGTTGAGGGCTGAAAAACCTTGATGTCAAACCTTTTTTTTCCGGCCACGTGACTTACATTTGGAGCTGATGACGTCGCAGAACAACAAAGATGGCTGGAATGGCAAGCAGCAACTACTGGGAAGGCAAGGAGCTAACATTTGTTATCCAGTTTACTGAACAGCATATGTGGGCCACATTTAGCATTATATTGATGAAGTTATGAGTAAATTTGTCAGTGTCATACGTAGTCAGATGATTTCTCAACGATTGTTGCCAGTGCTTGTCACACCAAAGAATAGTTAGCTCCCAACAAGCTAGCTAACATAACGAGATGTAACTGAAGTTAATGTTCCTTCTTAAGCTGTTAATTCTGTGTTGCTACTTTAAACGGCTTATCAACTTGGTTCGTAAAATTATACCTGCTGATGGGTTCATTAGATGTCAGCGTGCAGAAATATACTTAGCGTACTGATACTTTACGTACTTTGTTCATGAATTTTTCATTAGAGCTACCCAGTCGCTCAACAGCTTTGTTGTTTTTGCCTTGATTTTGTAAGTAGTAATTGTAGTAGCCTATCATTTAACTCAGCTATTCATATTCCAAGCAAGTAGAAAAACTACATAAACACTAAATCCACTGCTTCTCCTACATAAAGTGTATATATAAATATACTCGTTGACTTGATAAGTATCATGTCATTGTTCTTTTTAAGTTCAAATTGATACAATAATATTTGATTTGTACTCATTTCATTGATGTTGGGTGCCATAAAACAAACTCTATTGTACAATTTAATGATTGCGTATGAAATTTCATTTATCGAATTGCAAGTAGATTCGTAGTAGATTCTTCCAAAAGAAAGAGAGAAAAGCTGAGTAATATTTTTTTTAAATGACCATTTTTCTTCATGTAGAAGTGGAATAAATTCAAAAAGATGCATTAAGTATCAATTAAAATATAATCATAGTAAATACTTTTTTCTGGGTTTTATGCTTGTTTTACAGATCTGCGAAAGCAGGCTAGACAGTTGGAGAATGAACTCGACCTGAAACTGGTCTCCTTCAGTAAACTTTGTACCAGCTATAGCAGCTCCAGAGATGGACGTCGAGGAGAAACGTAAGATTAAATCTTGTCACATCTGCAAAATAAACAACTAACTGAGACTAAAGTGTGTTTATATCGGGATTTTAGCATAACTGTCTTTATTTGACCCTGTGTACTAATATCTGTTCCTGATAATATTTTAGGTTAAAAGTAATCATCAGCCACATTAGACCTATAATGTCTTTTTTGCTATCAGATGTTTCATTTTTTAAAGAAAATTATTTTTTATTTTTACAAGCCCTGAGATTTTGTTTTGTTTTTTCCAGTCATATACTGAGTTTTCCATATCTTTGTCAGACCCAGCTGTAGGTCACATACAGTGTTTATAATATCATTTTTTTTCGCCACTAAGATATGATCAAAGCAAGGCTTCAGTGTATCAGAATGGTATCAAACTGTCTGTTTATTTCGATTCTATAGTGTTGAAGTTAACATTTATATCCCAATCTAAACATCCCATGATCCTCGGCAAGGGTAAACTACATAATATAGACATGTGTTCTTCCACGTTTGTTATAAAACTGAATGGAAAAAATAAAAGCAATTGGCTTATGTAAAATATTTTCCCATTTGTAAAAATAAGGTGGAAAAGCAAAGTAAGTTCATATCTGTTGTGTGGCAGCTAGTGAGATTTTAGTCCATCTGTTAAACTGCTTTGATTAAACATCATGAGTATGGTACTTAGATTATTGACTGTGCTGATGCGGTAGACATTCACTAGTCAAAAGTTGGAACGCAGTTTGCAGGAGCAAAGAACATCTGTCAGTGAAATGTAATCAATGTTGTATTCAGTGTAATTGTTCTGTGCAATAAAATATATGTTCCACCTTGATTTCACACTGTAGCTCCTTCATAGTAACATATGATTCTCCATGTTATCATCGTCAGTTTTGACATCACCAGCAGGGCGCAGAGCCTGGGAATAGTAAGGCTGCTATATCTCAACAAGCAGAATACCAATGTAAATAAATTTTGAATAGCTGTGTTATCTAATTAAATTGTGTTCAGTCGGGAAATATTAATTTTATTCCAACATACAGAGTGCAAGAATCAGGTCATAATAACTGTATGTTCATGACTGCGTGAACTTATTGGCTGAACAATGTTACGATAACTGGAATCAAAGTTGGGGCAAAATTTTAATTCAACATTGTAGATATAATGTGAATGTTTCTTAAGGAGTATGTTACTCACTTTTAATAGAGTCCAATTTAGACAAAGACTCATTGTCATATAAGCAATGAGAAAAAATTTTCCCTGTGGTTTTTGTGTAACATTGTTAACAGACTGCTAACCAGGGGCAAAAACATAACCTCCAAAACAGAGGAAATGGAGAAAAAGAACAAGGAAAATGTTTTGGAAAAAGGATTAAGTAATACATAGGGAAAAAATAGTGGAAAATAAAATAATGAATGTATGTGAATTTTTTTTAAATATGTTATTTATATATGTATATCCATATACTTTTATTTTTTAGTAACTGTTATTATTCCATAATTAAGTTCATTATTCCAAACAAACGTTGAAAATTCACCACACACACAGACAGACATAGAATGCTTTAAATATGATAATGTAATTTATTATGGAATGATGATTGTTTTATGCTACATTGAACATTGTGTATAATTATGGAGCACTACAGAGGACATTGAAGGAAATTGCAGTGACTAAGACTCCAAAAGAAACCCATGTAAATTATTGATTAAGTAATAAAACAGCATTATATTTGTCTTTTGAGGCAGTAGTGTACACTTTCCAGAGGAGATTTTAAGTGAGTAATAACTATTTTGATTTTAACTTAACAGCATTAAGACATATAAACAGGACAGTATTTAACTATATATAAGTTTTAATGTGATATTTCCTTTTATTGCTGTAGAAGACTTTTGAACAACCATGCAGAGATATTTGACACAAGTTTCAATCTTTAAATATCACTTTTGAATGTTTGACCTGTTCTGTGTGTTTTATTTGTGCAAATGATCTATTAAACATGTTACCAACGGTTTTAAGTTGGTTTACTTTTTTCCTCTTCTGGTTTCTCTCTTTCAAGTTCAGACACCACCCCACTACTAAACAACTCCACCCAGGACAGGATGTTTGACACCATGTCACTGGAGATTGAACAGCTGCTAGCCAAAGTAAGTAAATTGTCTTCAGTCACTGGAGGGACAAAAAAAATGTTAAGAAAATAAAATGGCAAAATTTTAATCCTTTTTAACGTAATATACAGTGTTGACATTAAATGGCTTTAGATGTCTTTGTCTCCATTATGTATTAAGCGATTTACTAACCAGCCAGTGATATAAAATGTACATCTCAGATTAACCTTTTCATGCGAGTACTCCTGGTGTATCTGTTTTTCATATGCTCTACATTCTCCCAATTCTGCTGGTTCTTTCTGTCCATCCTACTCATCGTCCATGTCTTTTTCAGCTAACAGCGGTTAATGATAAGATGGCAGAGTACACGAACACACCAGGTACAGCTTCTCTCAACGCTGCCCTAATGCATACTCTCCAAAGACACAGAGACATTCTACAGGTTTGTGCCCTAAACACACACTTTTTGCTCTTAATCTTGCTCATTCGTTCTCAGTATTCTGTATTTACTCCACTTTTGAAATACTCAGCTGATGAACTTTTACTGAAGGACAGTTAATGAAGCACATAATATGTATGTAATAAGTGCTTCCATTTTGTCCACTTGGTGTTCACAGTTTTCTTTCTTTGTCCTTTATTCTTTTTTATATTCATCATTTTGTCCAGGATTACACTCATGAATTCCACAAAACCAAAGGCAACTTTGTGGCCATCAGAGAAAGAGAAGACCTTCTGGGGTCTGTCAGGAAAGACATAGAGTGAGTACCCATTCATAATTTTGCTGCAGAGGTTTCAGCAGAGTCACAGATTGGTGTTTAATGGTTGGTGAAATCCTGCAGTGTTTCATTATATGAATTTGAGTTGTAAATGCTACTACATACAAAACAAGACATTTTCCTCTGTCATATTGCAAGTATTTGGTTATGTTTTGACCATGCTCACTCACTTCGCCAATCGGTCTCCAACTCTATTCTGTTGTCACTTGTGAACGGGCCCCCAAGTTATTTGAACTCCTCCACTTGGGTCAAGATGTCGTTCCCAACCTAAAGAGGTCATTCCAACATTTTCTGGTTGTTGGACCATGGTGTCAAATTTGTGTGTGCCGATTCCCATCCCAGATGCTTCCTATTCACTTCAGCTGTGAATCACTTAGCGAGAATTGGAGATGACATCCAGATGAAGCCGACAGAACCACAGAATCTACAAAAAGAAAGGGACTTAGTCCTGAGGCAACAAAACGCCAACCCTTCAACAACCTGGATGTCCCAAGAAATTCTGTCCATAAAAGTTGGGAACAGAATTGGCGATAAAGGGCAGCTTTGTTTTATTTGTGTGCATATGAATGTAACAAATTGTGTTTTTTAAATTGCTATGTTATCTATTTTAGTTTGTGATGGCTTGTTTTTATTTTTTATATATGATTATCATGTAAAGCATTTTGCGTTGCCCCTGGCTAGAAAAGCTCTTTATAGATGAAGTTTGATTTTGTTTAAAGATTCATAGTGTCATTGTCCTTGTGTTGAGAAAGTATGTCCCCTCTTCAGATTGGTTCAGCTGTGAGTGAGTGTGTTGAAATGAGCTGGAGGCTCCCCGAGACCATGACTCTTCTGGATTTTTTTTGTAATGCTGTATTGATCCATTGCACGCAGCAGTAAGCTAACAATGAGCACTGCAGGATTCCTATTGATCCCCCTCAATCTGTCTATGCTGCAGATGTCTGTGGAGGCCTCATAGAAGCACATATTTTACAAACCTCTTGGTCTTTTATCACTATGTTTAAAACCTTTTACCCCACATCAAGTCATTTACAGTATAAGATGCTAAGATATTGAGATTAGACTGGGAAAATTCAGTGTATTTAGATTTTAAACATTGGGTTTGTTACATAAAGGTTTGAACACATCTATAATTTTGCTGGAACTTAGATGTTAAAAGCTACACAGCTTACACTCTTCAGCAGTGCTATGTAGAAAATACATTTAGCGTCTATTGTACCTTTTTTGTCCCTTAATGCTTTTTAGTGTTGCAAAATTGTAAAACCTGTTTAGAAACATTGTTACGGTAACTTCAGGGGGATAAGAAGCCAGTGAAGCGGTTCATAAAACGTATCAAATGACAAGATTTTGTCCCCCATGGAACAGAAACACACTGTATTTGGTAATGATGGAAGTGGTTATCGGCACAGGAATAAAATGTTATAATCCTATGTGGAACAAATTAAAAAGTGTTTTAGAAGAGTGAATAAAATGATAAGCTTTTAGATAATAAATTTGATCAGCATCTGCAGCTGAGCCTTTGTTTGTCAGGCAGAGGGCAGTAGAGATTAAATCTGTTGGAACTGAGGGTTGATTGTCTGGCTGAAATATAAAAATCCATACTAATTAGATGGAAGAATGCACATTGAAATACCCAAATGGCATTTGATCTAAATCTTTATCAATATTTTGCAGTGAGCTTGCAGACACTGTCAGCAAAACATTTTCTCGCAATCACATACAGACACACACTAGTGCAGCTGTGTCATTCATAATAACAGCAGGGGCAGAGCTGAGTTCGGACGTAACTCCCTCCACTCCAGCTTTGATTCTAAATGTCAGCAACAAAACTGACAGCTAGCCTGTGATTTACATCGGTGCCCTTTTAAAAAGCCTTGCTAGAGTGATGAAACTAGGCTGTCAGCGCAGGCAGCTGTAGCTCTACAATTGCATCAGCCTTGCTGTTGGGGTTCCAGGCCTCTGCTGTTATTTGGACTTTGTGTACAATGAACACCATATATGGTTCTAATTCACTGGGAATAAATGGTTCACTTTGGATGAAAAAGGCACATTATTGCTGGTCTATTTGCTGTTCTCTGGGTGGATGTTAATGGTATATATATATATATATACATTTCATATCCAGCAAGAAGGTGTGTCTGTGTGAAATGATCAGAAACCCATAGGAATGTATACTATTGGCTTAAGTTGCATCATGCAGAAGAAAATGGGTGTGATGTGTTTGCTCAGTTAGTGGCCTAACAGTCTATCCATTAACTTTGAACATTTTTGATCCCATACAGCCTGTTTTATATTTTTATTAAGATCTTATTTACTGATGCCTTTGGTTTTAATGAAAAGCTTATTCTGGTGGTGAATTAAAAGAAAAACTGAATACTAGAGTTACTCTCTGATACTACTGCATGAGGTTAATGGCACAATACAGTGATACTGACAGTGTGTTTACTTGAAATCAGATTACACAGCAGTTATGCCAGTGCATTTTATTAGCTGAAAATTAAATGGGAGATTTTTGTAAACAGCATTTACTGAAGTAGAAGTTGCTACAAAGGTTGTCATTCACAATTTTTTCCTATCTTTTGACTCATATGCTTAATTTGTAATTGTAATTTAATCTTTTTGACTATCAAACATGTATTTTCAATATGAAAATCCAATTTACTCTTGATCTGGTTTCATCTGTTTGACTTGACTATAGAAATAGCTTTTAATAGCTTATAAATAAATGATATATATTGCTTAAATTTGGAATAGTTTGCTACTTCAAACCAAGTGTCATATTGCATTTTTCTTTTCAGGACGTACAAGAGTGGCTCTGGGGTCAACAACAGAAGAACCGAGCTGTTTCTGAAGGAGCACGAACACCTGAGAAAGTAAGTTCACATGACCTGTCTTTGGTACATTTGCCAAAGATCTTGTTCAGAATCCAATGTTTTAATTGAATTAGCTGTTTTTAAGAATATTTTGATGTCATTGTAAGTTATAGTTGCAGAAAATCTGCTTAGTTCCTAGAGATGGCTGTTGTTACTGCATGCTTTTTTATCACAACCATACCTTTAGAAATTATCCTTTCCATATAGTTTATCTTGACAAAGCAAATTTGCTCACCATGACACAGCAGACAGACCGTCATTCTGCCTGATTTAATGCTGGACGAGACAAAAAAGAGCACTATATATGTATAGTTTCAAACTGAAAAGTTATTTAGCATTTATCAGTATTATTATTAATATTTTTGGACAGTAGAAATACAGATTGCAGGTCATGGCTTTCTTGGTTTAGAAAACTTTAAAATGTACCCAATTTTCAGGATCTCTTTATTCTTTTTGCTGTATAACTGTTTTAAAATGTTGGCCATATTTTTTTCTGACACTTGAAGTCAAATTTTGGACTCTAGTAGCCTCTTCACCTTTTTACTTTCATCTGGTACAACTACATAACAGCTTGTAGTTGCTTTGTGAAATATCTGTGTGTACCTTTGTGTGAGAGGTGTGACAGACGTCCTGCATGGAAAGCTAAATTAAATGTCAGCAGGACGCTCAAACAAAAGGCATAAAAATATCGAAGCAGCTTTACACATTGGCCAGGCTTGGTGAGATGATACACCTATTTCCCATTATATGTTCACTTATTACACTTCTTAACTTTTTTTCACACCAGTTGGTAAACATTTGTTTTTGTTTTTTTAAGTTTGATAGCAGCCACCGCAAAACTTGGAAAAATGCAAGCGGTTAAGATGAGAATGGGGTAGAACGAGCTGGTCTTAAATGGGTTGTGAATACATAAAGCATGTTTTATAGCGACATGGCTTAGCTCAGCAGGTATTTGACGGATGGCGATAACCATTATAAAGATGCTACATTTACATTTAGGCTTCACATGTAACTAAACAGCAGCATGTTGCTTGATAACTGAACAAGTTTAATATTTTGCATTCTTCTTCAAATAATAAGTCAGTTTGGGAGGTAGCCTCCAAAGAAACGAAAATAGCCACCTATCATTATTCTATTTTTATGATGTAAGCTAAGTAAATGCATATTGCAACATTACAAAACGTACCTCATTTCTGCTAGTGTACATAATCTGACAGTTGGTTAAAACTAAGAACAATAAACTGGTGCGTTGCAAATTTATGTTTATATGATGAGCCGCAGGGTTTGGATGATTTGGAACAGCAGAAGGAGTGAAGTTAAGATGACTGCCTA
This sequence comes from Pseudomugil tenellus, assembly GCA_037177515.1. Classification (NCBI taxonomy): domain Eukaryota; kingdom Metazoa; phylum Chordata; class Actinopteri; order Atheriniformes; family Pseudomugilidae; genus Pseudomugil; species Pseudomugil tenellus. The sequence goes on from JBAMHX010000010.1 coordinate 17,610,127, forward strand.
GTTTATTTTTTTTATGAGGGGAGTCCCAAACATTCATACCTACACCAAGGTTGAGTGTAAAAGAAAAAAAAAGATATTATGGGATATTATGGTTTCTTCACAACTGCCACCATGTCCACCGCAGATGCTTCGTGTTAACTCGATAACTTGAACAATATTCAATTTAGTGTTTTCATGGTTTGCATATTCATTGTACCATAGAGAGGATGAACCGATTCAATTTTAAAGTGATTTATTATGTTCAGGTTGGCCACTAGGGCTGTCCAAACCTAAAAACAGTTTTGGCTTTATCCCTGAAACTATTTATCCTGTTGACTTTAAATTAAGTGCAAATGAAAGGTCATAACCTGAAGATGTGTCACATAATGATGTTATACCTCAATGTTTTTTTATATTTGTGTATGTATTCAATGACTGGGGAAATTGAAGATTGGGGGTGTTTGGGGATACACCCCTAGCTGTCGCCTCTGACTGCAGAATTTCTAGTTTTTGCGAAGCATCCTTTAGATTTTATTGAGATAATTTTCTAATTCCTAACCCAGCGTGCTTACAAAGGCATAAATAAATAAGCATGTAAATGGTGTAATTGCATATTTTAATAGCGCTTTGCACTGCTGCATAACCGTAGAACTCTGTATTGTCATGTTGACCAGCCCAGACTCAGTGCAGTCACCTTCATTCCCAGCACTTAAACTCTTTTGTTAATCCACTTCCTCACTAGAATATTGATAATAAAATTATCTTATGTAACCACAACCCATATTATAGGGAATCCCTCGACCGCTGGGACAGAGCAGAGGGGAAAAGGCAGGCTGAAGAGGAAGATTGAGTTACATTTGATTGATCATTTTATGGCTGTAATACATCGAAGAGGGACTGAAGAGTAAAAGAGAGAGAATGTGTTTGTTGCCAAAGCAATTGTCTGTAAACTCTGTAAAGGCAAAGTTCAGATGTTTGATGAGGACAATTGGTTTTAAAAGCTTTAGTGGACGTGACTTATTGAGATTTATGATGTCTTTCATTCCTGAGATATTTTTCTTTGCATTTATACAATACTTAAGATACACTTGTTTTGGTGTTTTGCAGTAAGGAAGTATCTTACCCTATGTGGGGATTTAAACATCCTGCTCCGCTATTGGATTTTGGATACTGTTTTCATCAACAGTCAGGATTAAACCAGAGACATAGACTGTTTTCTTATATTTTATCTGCAAATTGCTGCAGTAGGGGAACTGCTTGCAGGTTTTGTTGAGTTATTTATTTAAAAAAGCTCTAAAAGCCGGTGATGCAGAGCTGTCACTAACACTTTAATACTTTTTAAATGATATAAAACTACATTCTGATGTAATTAAAAGTGTAGAGTTGCCCATTTTGTTTCTTCTCACTCTGTCCTTAAGCATCCTTATTCATTTTTTTCCCCTTCTTGCTGTAGTTGGTCTTCATGAATAAACTAGAGGCAGGAGAGGAGGGAGGGGCCGGTCCATTAACAGTTCATGTTGGAAGAGCTCTAATATCAGCGGTTGCTTTGATAAGGACTTTCTGAAAAAGTTTTTTTTGACAATGTTGACAGCCTGAAAAAAAAAAAAAACAACGTAAACATTGAAACTGATTTATATAGTGATTTATATTTTTTATATATATATATATACTACTGAATTTGATAGTGTTTATTTACTTTACGGGTTTGGAGGATATAACAGCCCAAATGCTAAAATCATTCACAAGTCTGACTTGTGAACAGAAATTATAAAAGATTTATGAAACCATATTGTTATAACCCACAGATTTATGTGCTATCATTTTAAATTCTGAAGTATTTTCTTGGTAATGTGCCTTCGGATGCCAGTTAACACAAGAAGCAGATTTTCCAAACAAATGGACTTGAATCAAAAAGGCTGAGATGACTTTGCCCTTATCCTGTTGTGAATTGTGAGGTTGGTGCAATTGATCTCAAATATATTTCCTTGTAAGTTTAATTCAATACTTTTTATACATTTTTTATGCCAGCATTAAAAGGACAGACAGGCAAACACAAGCGTACACATAGCGTACACATGCGTACAATTTCCTGAATCAACAAAACAAAAACAAGAAAAAAACTGAGACAAAACACAATTAGCAACCGTCCCATGAAGTAACAGTGAAAAATTAACAAGCAAACAAATGTGAATAGTTTTATGTGAACACTTCTTTGCTACTTGGTTCATTCCTAATTTGAAAGTAAAAAGAAAAGAAAAGAAGCACACAGGAGTCTCAATATTTATCGGTCACACTAGCCAACAGCTACACCCCTTCCCATCTTTTCTCTCTTTGGTTTGATCATTTATTTTTATTCGTTTGTTTTATGAGTTCCTGGCTATGTGCTGATCTACTCTCTGCCAGAGTTTATTTTACAATTAGTTCTGAATGTTCAGAGCGTCACTCAGCAAGCATACAATGTGTTTAAACCACTTTTGGCCTGTTACTGTAAGTGCTTTGCACATATCCAAACATCTGATACACACATAAGGACGCAAACATTTTGATTGCCTCAATGGAAGCAGATGCCAAATTTAGGTTTTATTTGTGCCTTACTTTGAAAACAGTAAAGCACATTTTAATTGACAATGTTAATTTAAATTCTTTGCCACAGCCCCACTTCAGAGTTTTCTCTAACCTACCGTACTGTGTCAGCATAGAAACTGTTGCCTAAGTTGAGTGGGTATACATTTCGTTTCAGCTCTTAGCTCTTACTAAGAGGTGTGACAGACGCTCTTACTAATTCATTTTCCACTCTGCAACAATTGTTAAGATGCCCATGACAGTTTCTTGGGTATTGTACTGTTTGTGATTAATTGTAAATACCAGCGTATTTGCAATACGTTAAAACACATTTTATATTACATCTATCTAGCAAACCTTAAACGTGCAGCATGTAACAAAATCAAAGGCCAGTGACAGAACAGTGTTTCTAGAGTTATAATCACTTATAGTTATAAAATAACTAAGATTCTCAGATTTGTATTCTCTTAGAATAAAAATTAGATTAGATTTCAATCTACTTTCTGTGAGTCCATATACATGGCATCTTCTAAATTTGGTCCACTATTTTCACTATGATGTCTTTCAATGAACACACAACAAGAATCCTCTGAGCTTTAATACTGCAGTGCATTGGTATAGAAAACACCTTAAACTGTACATAGAAAAAGACAGTAGGCACATACACAAAACCTACATTGAAGTACCTGAAATGGAGTCATCGCCCCTGGTCCCACTGGTTCCACACACAGATGAAAACATTTTTATGTTTGGCAGAATTTTGACCCAAAATGACCAGTGTCCATTCAATGTACTTTGCATTTGAAGTAATTTTTATGACAATCTTTACCACTAGATGTCACTAATTCTTACACACTGTACTATTCAAGTGACAGTACAGTATATCCGTCCAGTCAGGTTTCCTGTGCCCTTCTCCAGTACGACTGATGATACATTTCCGCAATAAGGTGACGATTTATCAGTGTATGTGAACTAACATAGTATTGTCATGAAGTATCAGTTATCCAGAGACTGTAAGAAACTATATATATAGTATATATATAGTATATTCCTGCTTTAACAGACCTGAAACAAATGACAGTAAATGGATTTAACAGCCTATCAGGTTCTGCAAAAGACTCCTTAATTTAACTGTGTGGAACAAGGATGCATAGAAAACCTGCTGGATTGTAGAGTACCACATGTCTCATAATAAATAGCTAAAAAACACTGTTTTTTTGTTATCTCTGTAGTCATGTGGGCAGTGATAACAATGCCAGCTCTATTTTTTACCTTACTGATATATTTTAAATAAAATCTGGGCTCAGCAGTAAGCATTTTTTTTGATCCAATGTTAATTTCCTTGTGAATGGGAAGAAAGCAAGGTAGCATGTGGTCAGTGTTGGTTCATTCATTACGGAGAAAAGCTATTAGCTTGAAGCTAATGAGCGATTTAATGACTGCAGCAAAACGCAACTGATGAGGGGAAACGAAAGGAATTCACTTAAAGATGAGTTCACAGAATACTCCACATGAATGTATGCAACAATAAAACTAGCGCCACCCTTTAAAACTGATAATAATGAGTATAGTAAAGCATAAACCTTTTGTCCCATTTTATCCTTGCATGTAAACTTAAGCTCACAGGTACTATTAACCCTGTAATTTATCAGGAAAATACTGTCAGTAGATAACTGTCTGTCTGCAGTGATTTGTTTTGGACCATCATTGTCGCATAGCTGTTTGGCCACACCAACTATTTCACCAAAGTAATTATGTTTCATTTTCACTTTCAAGGTTTTTCGCTTTCTGTAGAGTCAGTCATTCTATGTGTATTATTCTCTAATATATGGTTATCATTCTACAAAGTTTCTTAGTCATCCATAGAAAAAGAAATTGCATATTAATGCCAGAAGCAGTGTGTTGCCTCTGTCTGGAGCAATGATCCACGGACAGAAAGCTGCCTGCTCACGTTTTCAACCAGCCATACCCACCAACAGTTAGAGTGGCAGGCTATATACATTAAGTCTAATAGTACTGTCGTGATGCATTTGATTCATCTCTTGTTTAAGGAGTGCGACATCTTTTCTATTCCCTGCATCCCTGTGGATGATCGTGTGCTGGCCAATTCATATGACCTCACATGGACTGTTTTTTTAGACGTGCACATGCAGAATACTTCTTTCTGCTGATGCGTTTACATTAAAATGTGGTTTTCTTCCAAATGGCTTTGTGGTCCTGACTACTCTTCAACTGGACCTTTTGCAGACTTTTGCTGGAAATGGGCTGCCCAGCAACCCTTTAAAAAAAACTTTTCATGGATCCGTGTGCAAATGCAGAGTCTAAAGGTACTTGTGATTACAAAGAAGATGCTGCCAGGCATGATTGCTTTGCTGGGAGATATTTTTGCCATTGTTAAATTATTAGTTTCAGGATGCCGGCACTGTCATTAGCTGCCATCTAAATCAATTTAACATACTTAATCTAGAAAAAACTTTATCTAATTTCAAGAAGAAAAAAATTACATAAGGGTTAAATATGGTCAGTTTTGAGATTAGAGACAGGCCTCCCCTCACTTCTTTTCATTTTGTGATATGATGTCACTAATGATGTTGAGAGGATTTAAGTTACTCAAGCCCTTTTCAGACATAGTAACCGGGTAATGTCTGGACATTAACCACCCGCACTTTACTCGACATGCCTATTTAGACATGCAGCTCATTACCCGGAGATTACACGGTAAATTGCGTTGTGTGGTAAATGTCCATGTAAGACTGTCAACCTTAAAACTGGATATGATGTATCATTGTGCGACAGTGACAACAATTACAACAAAACATATTAGATCACAATAAAATTTACCTGTTGAACGGCTTGTTTACTGTTGCGTCAAGAGGTCTTTGAGTGTCGATGACTAGTTCCACTCTAGCTTTGCCATCTATTATGGTCGCTGACCTTGTGGTTTTGCCGCTTCATAGTTTTGAACTTGTTAATCACTTTCTGTTTGGTTTTATTTGTCTGGTTCTACTCCAACTTGGCTTTCATGTGGTCATAAACGACAGAATCCCGCGCTGTTCCTTGCACACATTTTCTTATACTTTCTTCAGCCATTGCTGCCAGAAGTTCTTAGACTTCTTGTCTCACCAGTTGCTTGCCATTTTCTTATCTCTGAGTTACTCACATTAGTTTCTAGTCTTCCGTGTTTACGTTTTGTAGGAAATGACATCATCACTTTGCGTGGTAGCATGCAAGTGTGAAAGGGGCTTCAGTGATGCTTTATGTGAAATATGGTTAGTCACCATGTGGGAACAGATCAGCCTGATCTGGAGAGAACAAGATCAGTTTCACAACATTAAAGTGAATCCAGTTGCTTGTAAACATAGAAAAGAAGAAGTTTACCAGCTGAAATTAATGAGCGCTCTAACCATATTGTACAATCTGTGTGAATTTATTTTAATTACCATTGGTTTTTATTAATGTCTAACCCGACTCTTCCTCCCTCTCTCCTCCTTTTTATCCTGTTCTGTAGCTCGGACAGACTGATGGATGACACAATAAGGTAAGCCTCGTTTTCAGTCATCACTGAGAACCGATGTGAAAAAAAATCACAAAAACAAAACAAACCGTGATACTGTTATAATCAAAATACAAATGCAAACATCTACTTATTAATTTATCTTTTTTATCTAAAATAATTTCACAATCAGAAGTTTGATTTACTGTTTGCTGGGTTTAAACTCATGTTTTTTTCACAACTGATTTACATCAAAGTTCACCTTGATGATTATAGCAGAATTCCCTCTGATAATTTTCTACATATTCTTCACTTTCCATCCACCTTTTGATGCTTTGGTCCATTTTGTTTACTCATCCTTCAGTTTGGACAGTTTTATGCACACCAAAGCCTTGGAGGTGTGCCAACTGCTTGTCACACAATTTGTCTGCACATAAAATAAAGAAGAATGTCACTAACCAACTCTAAATAACCCCCCCCCCCCACTTCACTGATTTATTGTCCTCGTCCAACATTTCCTCCTCCTTTCTTTCATTTCTCATCTGCACAAATTACTGTTATGTACAGGACTGAACCTCCTGCATTTATTTCCTGTTGTTTCCTCATGTAAGAAATGGTTCCTCAGGGAGTCACTTAAACCCGCAGCCTGATTGATGATTGTGTTTCTAAAATGCTGAGATACCCTGTGATTTTTCTCCTTCTTTGCCTCCGTCTTTACTGGTTTGCCTCCCTTTAATTTTTTTTTCTACATTTTTTTAGCTGTAAGGAATTCAATGAAGCAAAATATACAGCAATAAAGATAAATAAAAGCAATAAAAATAAAGCAATAAAAAATTAACATTTAATTAAAAACTATGATGCATTAAAAACAAAACAAAAAGTTATGAAGACTTTTTCAACCTCATTTATTGATGTGGAATCCTATTTTTTTATTTAGAAGAAGTTATTGGTATTTATGTTAGTTTTGGGAGGGTTTTTCTTCCGTCGAAAAAGAAGTGTCCTAGTATGCTGTGCAGATATTCAAGCCTCTAAGTTACAGAATAGAGCAGATTTTATCCAGATTGGCCCGACAGACGTAACACATGACGGATCACATACGTCTTATTTCCTGCCTGATTCTCATAAACTGGTTAACACCGAGGTAAAGGCAAGTTGAGGTTGCTGCAGTCAGCAAAGTGTTTCCTCCTGACGGAGGAGAACATGATCCCCAAAACACAGCTCCAGGCCAAGACTGCAGATTGTCTCCTCAGCAACCTCCAACCACAGGAGATGCTGTGACCCCACCCACTCACACACATTCCCCCAACACACACACTCAAAATTACTTTGTACTTAAAATCTGCAGTTAAGTAGACCCGTATACGCACATCATCAACTTTAGCAGCCACAAAATGTAACGCAATAAACTCAAAGTATTCTTGTTGTTTCACTGCTTTTTATGTCTAATAAATATAAAATGTACCAGTTGTTTACTTCAGACCTTTATACAGGTTATACATAAATCAACATAAAGCATTTTTCAGTTTGTCCAAATTCTTAAGAAGAATTATATAATTTGTTTATAGTCACTGGAGATTCCCAGAAAATCTGCCCCTTTTTTGTACAAACCCAGTCATGTCTTACTAACTGCATCATACTGATTAAACTTTTGTTAGAAGATGTTACTAATAACGCTATTTTTATTTTCCATAAAAACTTTAGCCAAGGTAATTTGTTTGAAACTGATTATTTTTTTTCTTTCCTGGTTTAATTTTGAACTCCTATCATGTACTTGTGTGGTATTGTACTATATTAAATAGCATTGTGTCTGCTCTGAAAAGTTTAAAATATCATTAAAGCTTAAAGAAAAATGATTGCCAGGCACTGAATGAATATTTTCTGCTGTGTATCTGGAGCTTCATACTGATCCATCCTCTTAGCTTAAACCATTCCCTATGATTGCATTTCATATCACATTTTGGCTCATTTGCAGCATTTATGCTTATGACAGCCACCACTTGCAATATGGTCACTTACTTTTATGTCTCTTTCTGCAGCATTGCCATGGCGACCAAGGAGAACATGACCTCTCAAAGGGGCATGCTGAAATCCATACAGAGCAGGGTCAACACGCTGGCTAGTATCCTTTCTGCGGCACATGTACATGGTTGTGTGTGGAAGAAGAATGACAACAAATATTAAAGGCAGAGAGGCTTGTTTAAAAATCAGTGCTCACAAAATCTTTTTTTGTGTTTCTTTATTTCTTTTTCTTTCTTCGTAAAGAGAATTTTTTTCTCTGGACTGATAACAAACTAACAGGTGTTGTCATTACTGTAGAGGTCTGATTCCATAATGTTTTCTTTTGTCTTCCTTAACTCTCAACTTTCTCAGATCGTTTCCCAGCTATTAACAACCTCGTCCAGCGAATCAACCTGCGGAAGAGAAGAGACTCTCTCATCCTCGGCACTGTGATCGGCCTCTGCACCATTCTCCTTCTCCTCTATGCTTTTCATTAAAGATCTGACCAGATGAATATTTTAACGATGCAGGAGTAAGCGGCTATTTGTAGCGTGGGAACCCCCCCACCATCAGAGGCTGAGCGCAGTGATTGGAGGACCCCTGGAGGTTCCAGGGAAGGACATTCAGTTGTGGGACAGGGGGACAAATCTGTTCATCATTTTCTAATGATCCCGCATATAACGATGGGACAGATGGAGAGCTGAAGGTCGGGATGACCAAACCAACAAAAAAGACCATATTTTTTAATAGAAGATATAGTAATATTGAAGTAACCTGGAGGGACACACTAAGCTGTTGAAAGTATGTATGTAAGACTGTAACATTGTGATGTTTCTTTTTTTTTCTTTTTCCCCACAGATGGAAGTTTTTTTGTTTTTCTTAATTGCTTGGTCATTTCTAATTGATGGAGTGGGATTGATCAGTCATTGTGAGCTGTAAAATGTGAATTAATAAATTATTGATATAAGTATGTTTTTAAGAAAGTATGTGGCACCTCCTAAAACTTTTATTTAAAGCAGTTTTTTAAAATAAAATTTTAATATCTCCATTTCTGAAAGTGTAACCACTAGGACTCTCAAATCGGTGTTCAAATCTGGCTTTTAAAAAGTTTTTTTTTCTCCACTTTTCCACAATCTGCATCACAGTCACAACCGTTTGGACAGATTATGACCAGATAAACCATTATTACTGATCCATCCTGGTTCATAAACTAAGTGCTTCAACGTTTGACTCCCCAAATAATGAACATTTACTTGAAGTGTGACATCAGGAGAGAATATCTGGAACTAAAGACCTCTAAATAAGAAATTTCTAAATTATAAATTTCATGCATCTGTTAATAATTTAGATCGAGATTGATTTCCAGGTCGTCGCTTTACTTTTCGGGATAAATGACTGAATCATTTTGTTAAAAAAATGGACAAAATCCTGCTTTAATTATTGAAATAATCACTAAAATTATGTGTGTCCTCTTCACATGAACTGTAAGTGCGCAGGTATGTCTCTCAAGGACTAAATGGTTGAGACTGTACACTGTAAAGAAGTAAATATATACTGTGACATCATCCTTTGCATTGTGAGGTGCAGTTTTGAAGCCTAAACTATAAGAATTTGTGTTTACAGTTCGGTCTCTCTGGAGTCAGAACTTAGAGGTTGAAGTTCTAGCAGTTTGTCTTTGAGGCTTTTTAATGAATGTATGTTCATAAGGGGCAAACTAATAACGCCTTTATGATTTCTGGGAAAAATTGCTGTCTTTCATCACTGCATGCAAACGCTTTGTTTTGATAAACATGGATAACCAAATCAAGTGCTTTTTTTAGTTTAAAACTGAACACTTTGGAAAAGCATTAACATTTTCACCTGCATTAACATCCCAGTGTGGATTTATATTTGGGAAAGGGTGTATTTGACTTGCAACAAGAAATTGTGCACCGTTGTCGTGGTTTAATGTGATATATTTCTGTTTTCTGCATCTTTATTACTATTGGAAATTGTCAACATAGACATAAAGAAATGCAAGTCTGCACACTAGTGGTAGCTCCCAATATGTTTTATTCACAAACAGTAAATCAAAGCGCTTAATTCCATGGCATTCCTCAGACATCACAATTTACTGAATAAAGTCTATTGGGAGCTACCGATCAACACAAATTATGAAAGTAAATTCAGTTTGACTATCACATGAGTTCTCAAAGTAATTTTTAAAAATTTCTTGGATTATTCTTTAAAGCACACTGCAATGTCCTTAGTAACTATCCATTCCTTTCTGTGCATCATTAAGGGTTTCTGTAAAAGAAATCTTAAACATAAAGCTGCATGATTTCCTTCTGATGATAAACTCTTTCTCATCCTCATCCAGAAGTGCATTCAGCAGAAGTCGCCATTTGACTTTGATCTCATTACAGCTAGATGTGTGTCTACAGGTGAGAACTTGTGTGTTCAACTCTGCAGATGATGTTGTACTTGTTTGATCACAGTGTTAATTTGTCCAAGAAGTGAAGATTTAAAGGAAGGAGACTTTGTGAGAAACATCAATGAGCTTTTTTCTCACTGCTATGGGGTGTTGGCTGACCGGAATCCAAATAAAAAGCCATACTTCAATAAACATCAGGGGATAAATTTAGCCTTTTGATTTATTCTTATTTTTTCTTCCAAGCAAGAAAAAAAAACTTTTTTTCTTGTTGATTTAACCATTTTGAAAGGTCTGTCTGCTTTTAACAGCCAGCGGAAAACAACATGCTACACTAAAGTCTAAATATAGGTAAGCTGTTTGTTTACAGTTTCAGAACACTGCAGAGGTGTGACTCCTGAATATTACAGCCACTCAAACTGACCATCAACCAAAGCTGAACTAAGTGCCACATCTTCTTATTCAGACATCTTCCTCTTCCCATGCGTATATAAAGCAACTAGAGTGTACGATGAGTGTGTTCTTCCAGTTTTAAAACCATTTTTTCCACAGAAATATAATCCACTACATAGCAGCTCATCATTTGTCTCAGGAAATATTTACCAAGCATTTAAAAGTGTTTTCATATATATATATATATATATATATAATATATATAATATTGCAGTTGCATCTAAAACCCCGCCAGGACTTCATGTGCTAGGGTGTGGATTATTCAGAATGGCATGTGGTCGCTCCTGTCTGCATGTGTGAAGAAAGCTGGCTTTAAAACTGGATGACTTATCATGAATTCTTCGCCACGCCTGCCCCCATGCAGGCTACACTCTGGTGCTGTTGCTATGATAAATGGGGTTTGTGTTCCCTCCAGCTGAACTGTGCATCATGAGCTGCTGCATGTACAGGGTTCAGCTGTAATAAACATAAAAAGCCATGCAATGCAGCATAATCCAATACAACAGCACTGCAGATAGCATCTACGACACAAAGTGGATTTCTATTTAGTCTCTTTATATAATAAGCAGATACATGCGGTGTTTCACAGGTGTTCTAATTTTTTTTCCCAAACATAAACATGAGAGGAAGGTGCAAAAATGTTGCAAGGATTCCTATGTCTTGTCAGAGACATTTAATACCCCTTCAACACCATGATCATCAAGACATTTCTTTTCTCAAATGTGTAAAATCGGCAAAATAACTTTTAGCTGATTTTACTTTTGAATATTTTAATTTTTGCTATTTGTTGTATTTTCTTCACAACATCTGCAATGCTTTAGATATTTTATGTACAGCACCTTAAATAGTCTTCCACATGAAATGTGCTTTACAAATCAACTGACCTTGTCTCGATTATAACTTGTCTTTGTTGACTTGCTGAGACAGACAGATGTGCAGTGTTCATTCACACCCCAAGATCACTATTAAACTATGATCTCTCTAAGAAGACCATAGCTCTGCAAAATGGATATATACTGTAAGGCCAATTGTGAAATCTAGGAATCTGCATTTGGTTTCGGCCCAAGAGAAAAAAGTATAGCATGCATCATGTTACTGATTGTTACTCTGAGCACTTTGGAACCAGTATGATTAAAACTTGCAAAACAAAAGGAGATGTATTATCTCAGTGAAGCACTTCTTCATTTTCATTTGTTTCTTTCACTCAACACACAACACGTCAAAAGCTGGAAGTTATGATTCAAAGACGAAACTCTGACCATGCATGGTAACATTTATTGCAGGCATGCAGATTGTACACCACAGAGATGAGTTGTCACATACAATGTACTGGGGAAGAAACAGCATCATACAGAAATGAGAGGAAGTTTTGAACTGTTTTACTGACAGAGCACTGGTTTCAAAGAACAGAATTCGGATGCAAGTAAAAACTAAATCAGTAACATTAAGTTGGTAAAGATGGGGGATTTTTGGATTTTTTTATTTAGTGGCAGACTGCAGAGCCTATCAGTAATGATGTTTGGTTTAGCATCACATTAGCTGTAATGTATAGCTGGTGCATCGGATGTATGAGCCCTTGAACAGCTTTTAGTACTCAACAAATCTACTTTTTATGCATTTCTGTCCAAATATCTCTGGGTTTCAGTCTACATAGGATTAAAAGATAAAACAAAACATCAGTACTCATGGAAAAACACAGTATTTAAATAGTACAACATGACCTTACAGTGTTTTAACTGTGTTGTGAGTGTAGCCTGGCATATGTCGATACAGCAGGCCTGTGATAAATACAGACAATTTGTCGTGCTTCTTTAAATGCTTTGTAATTACTCAAATTCAGACTCGTTCATTTACAAAAATAATTGTGCGTCAGCCCATTTGGCCCAAAGCATGCATACATATTGCATATATATTTTTCCATATAAATACATTTTGTACCAATAAATAGAGAGGCAACCAAACATTCAGTGGAACAATGGCTTCTTACTGTCAATGTGTAGCAATATAGAAAAATTAATGGACAAATGGGAGCAATGGCACAAAAATGTAAATGCAAAATGTAAAAAATAAGGAGTGTAAAAGCTCATGATGATGAAATGGAGACTAAGCTTGAGATCGGCAGTGACCAAGTTAGTGTTTGTAAGAATGGGATCAAAAGCTGGCATAAGATTTGGCATGGCATTCAGTCTGCCAGAGCAAATTAAGCTTATATA
>JBAMHX010000010.1:17653683-17667735 GCA_037177515.1 Pseudomugil tenellus
TATATATAAATAAAAAAAATAAAATAAAACATATATATAAACATATATATATATATGTATATACACACACACACACATTTTTTTCCTGTATGTGTATGTGTGTGCAATGTAATGAACACTAATCACACTCTTGTACACACTTATGTAATGTAACTGCGTGTGTACATACATTACATTAGCTATTCAAGCTTTGGACAAGATGTTTTCCATTTTTCCTGTTTGATTACACTAATGGAACTATTCAGGCATACAGTTTGATTGTCTCTTATGGTGTCTGCCCTCTTCTGGTTGGTACAGTACTTAATACCATGAAGTCATCCTGTTATAAAATCCTGCCTGCTCTACTGTCATTACGCATTGTTGAAAGTAGTCCTGCACTGTCATCAAACTATGTGGTGAGACGTGCTGACCTTTCTACTGGCCCAGTGGGAATATGAGAGGTGGAAGTGGGATATTGAATGTGATTGAAGTGCAGCCAACAGAGAGTGACAGGATCTACCTGAGTATTTCCCCCAACAAACTGGTTTAATCTGCTGGTTAGACCAGGTCAAAGGATTAAATGGGTGTTTTTCAATGACCATCCTGTCTGACCTTAATACACTTTACCTAGCAGTGTCTTTAAAACCAGTGATAGAAAGTTTCCCTGGAATTTGAGTATCTTAATACTTCTGGTTTGCTAAAAAGCTACAATCTCGACTTGCTGAAACGTCCAACCTTACTAGTGCACATTTCAGTTTGACTCCAACTCTACAAGCTTCACCCATGCTACTTTTTGTGAAAAGAAAATGGCTTGTATTGCTTTAAGAAGTGATCAAAGTTATGTGAATAATGCATCAATGGCAGCCTTACAGTAGCATAGTCCACTGGTACAGTCTGCATGACTGAACACAAACCCAGTGAACTTGGAAGGCTCTGCAAACACACCCCAGGAGAGATTATCCACTCAGATGCCCTGTTTCAAACAAAATGTCATTTCCTGACTAAGGAAGATCACTGACAAAGCCAGACCTTTGACTGGAGAGTCTGATGGTGAGCATGTCCCTGTAAGAGACTGCAGCATCTGACCATCTTTAATGTAGACCATGTGCTCTCAGAGTGCAGGATGAGGCTGAGTCTGTCCTGGTCCACATGAGTAACTATTGACAATTTCCTCAAGTATGCGTGAGATGAACACAGAAAGGGACACTCCCTGATAAACAAATACACATTCACAATGCTTTCCATCTGAGGAGCTCTGTTGCATGCAGCTAGAATTTCAATGCGATTTGTGAATCTTATCAAATAAAACACCAGAGCTGCTTCTGAAACCTGTTGTGCATCCAAACCAGAGGATGGGTTTCAGCTTCCACTTTTTAGCGTGTCTAAAATTAGAGGAAGTATTGAAGTTATTTATATGGATCAATAACAGTTAAAGAAAAACATGTAAAGACTCAAAATGATGTAAAATGCACATTTCTATATAAGTTGTAGACCAACATTCTCTGAATTCAGTGAAAACAGCACTGATGCAGTGCAACTGGTACAACACTTTTCCATCAATATGTTTACTGAGTTTACTAATAAGAGCGAATTTAAAAAATTTGAGGAAAAATAAACAGTTTTTAATACTTTTAAATTAAATAAAAATTTCAAACCACTATTATTGGAGTAGCTATGCATCAGTAACTTTAGGGCAGCATACAAACAGGAAATAAAGATGGAAAATAAATCCAAGTATTTTGAAATGCGATAGTTTTCATTCAGGTGAATGTTTGGCATCTTTAATAAGTAGTCGTAGAGCCTCCAATAAAGTATATCATATAAAATATGCTGTACATACCAGTGTAAGAGAACGGACAAACTACAAGTCAAATCCATTATTTTCATGGTTGTTTCAGAACATTTGAACAATATCTCAAAATATGTAACTGTGCAGTTCCCGTGCTGAAAATACTTTGAACTGAGAAGTGTCTTCTTGTCAGGAAACTTGAGTCACATCTTAAAGTGTAGGCTATGTTATATATTTGAGGTACATACGGCCAATGCAGATAAGCATCAGAGTAGAATAAATACCTACTTGCTAAATGGGAATTTGGGAGAGTTCAAATGTGAAGATAAAGCCAGGTGAAAATGGCCTTTGGAGAGAACCACACCACTAGAACATACCATTTTTTGGACTTATTCTAATTTTATGTGATTAAAAGATGTTTACATACAATATGATCACATGAAAATAACCTTGTATTTTACATATTATATATTAATGCCGAATCTTTTTACACTCTAATCACTTGTGTAGTCCCACTACATGGTCAAATTAAAAGTAGACATAGCAGGACAGTCTGCATCAGTCCACAAATGAATGTATCTCCAGTGGGCACGTGCGTAGAAGCAGATATGTTCCCAAACAAGAACCGCTGTTTGCTGCTTCCTTGTGATGAGTAAAAACAGCTTGAAAACTCCAAGACAGGTCCACATTCACGAGTCTCCCTCAGTCTCTCTGTCTTACAAGGTATTAAGTTGTCAGGTTACGATGAACTCTCCGTGCCCTCCATCCAGACAGAACCGTCTTAAGGTGCAGACCCTCCCGCTATTTATAACTCTGTTGGGTAAGCCTCCACTCTACGGCCCACTTCAGTGCACTGACATACTGTGTTCTGCCTAATTACATAGACACGAAGAGAACACATCATACTGGTTTCCTGGTGGGTGTTTTATCTGTAAGTTTGTTTCTTTTAAATCTACTTTTTATTTGAAATTGTGTGATAATACACCTTATGTCTCAGAATATTGGTGTGTGTTGGCTCACAGTTTTTTAATAAGATTGTCTGGCTGCTGTACTATGGTCAGACTTTCCGAAGGATTACGTAATGAGCCTTAACTGAGGAGCACCAGACTGACAAGAGCACCATCCCTGACGTAACCCTACCAACACTAACGCACACACATACACACCCACACAGATACTTAAATAGTGAATTTTAAGCACAGAGTGTCTCCAAAGGATTGCAGACACACAATACTGGTCATCTTGTTACATTATCCTTCTCATTCTACCTTAAAGCCCACCTATTTGAAACTAACATCTATTTTGAGAGTTCTGGGCTGGCCAAGTATCTCTGTAATGTGTAGAACGAATAACGAGTAGAAGCCCCTCTGAGACAAGATACATTCTGGCTTAGGCACTGTGTTAAGTGGGTGAGCCTTACTTTGTATAATCAGTTTAAAATTTAGGCCATTTTTGTCTTGCTTTTTTTTTCGCTTTTGTTTTCATACGCAGATTTTTGGCCCCTCTAAAAAAATCAAATCTTAACTCAACCTTTTGAATGGCCTCCAATTAGATTTACACCCATGTTCCCACATTCACAATGTTTATAAAAAGAAACATACTAACAAGAAAACTTTTCCTTTCCTTTATATGATGTGAGCAATTTTGCAGGAATTGCAGCATCAAGGAATTTTCTCGTCATTACCCTCTTACTGTGAAGTTTAACAATGTGATTTATGTTGTTGGTTGCTTAAAATTATATCTGTTGAGGCCTTTGCTTAAGATTTCCCCCTCTTAAAGACTGCAACCCTGAAAGAAGAAAAGAAAAAACACATGAGAAAAACCAGATCACACCACGTCAGCTGCTCCCATTTCTGTAAATGACTTTTACTTTCATGACAAAGCTGTTCACATTTCTGTATATAGTTCAAATATTATATAATATAGTTTAAACAAGCAAAAAATCATTTACTATTTAGCATAAAAGTAACTTAGAGGAAGTATTTAAAAACAAATAGCAAGGATTTAATCATTTCTTTCCAAATTACACTGGTATACTGCTGGCATACACAATTTAGATTAAAAAATACCTAAAATGAAAATTGCATGAGGCTATATAGATAAATATTCTCGCACAACTTGGTAAGTCTGTCCAGTAATACTTTGATATAAATGGGTAGGTTTTTCTTTTTTTTTTTTGTGGCCAACTGTGTAATTTTACTTTCTGCAACTGTAAAATTCACCAATATAACAAGAGATTTTAGGTAAAGTTGTATTAACAAAGCTTGTAAGTTTCACAAAATAATGTGTGAATAAAACAAGTCTTATGAAATATTGCGTTTTATTTCTGTTTTCCATTTCAAGTTACACCATGTACCCTACAGGAAGGATGGATTGTTCTGAACTTTTGCCGCCCCAACTTCTCTGCATATCACAGACTGTGTGATAAAATGGCAAGAAAAAATGGTTAACTGTGTAGGAATGGTAAAACGTGCTTGAAGTATGTAAAATTTAGACGCAATGTACAGACAAAAAAAGAAAAAAAAAAGGACGACATACATGCAAGGTCTTAACAGAAAACAATGACTGCATAGAAAGTCTACAAAGAACTAAGAGTCCTAAACTTGATCTGATCCATCAGGACTGAAACAGTGACAGAGTTGGACTTGGCTCCAAGTGAAGTACATAGAATAAATTCCCTTTATTTGGAAAAACATTTCCCTCAGTGGAAGGATGTGGATTTTATCGCAGCATTGTGTTTTGTTGTGGGGTGACCATGCCCCTGGGACCTCATTAAAATATACTTGGAAAGGGTCCACACTTCTGCTTATGCCAGGAGCTCATTTAGAGGAATGACACTTCCCATCTCCATGTAAATTCCCAGCTTATGACAAATATTAGCACACAGACAACATTAACCCCTCCCCCGTTCGTATGTCACATCTCTCAGCAACTGCATGTCACAGATAAATCAGTACTTTTTAAAAACACCTTATAGAAAGCTTTCAATGTGGAAATCTGGTACAGCTGCTAACAATAAATCAAAAGTCAGATGTTGGAAGCAGTTGGAGAACTGACGGCTTCTGCTCACATGCAGGGATCGCTTTCAAATTTGTCATACTATGACATAATAGTTTGGGTTTTGGGTTTCCTTTGGCTTTTATCACCACTGATATTAAATGATTGATATTTTATTTTAAAAACATTGAATGTATGTTTACATATTTGTGCTGGACTGTGGACCATTCATAAAATCCTTCTTTCTCAACAACAAAATACTTTAAACAAAATTTAAAAAAGGTTTAGAGCCCAAATCAATCACTTAATATTGAATTATTTTCCCCTAACAGTGTAAATTATTAAAATACACCCCTTAATAATCCAATTTAGATTGTCATGCTTCATTTGTAGCAGATTAAATGTGTCTGAAGTGTGTGCAATCAGATCACTCCTACTTTACTCAGTTCCTGCATGGTTTGGCCTCACGGTTCACTTCTCCCTCTCCAGGCTAAAGGTCATGGTGGATTCTGGAGGCACGCTGCACCACAGGCCTGCGTTTGCGTCACCACAAATATAGAGTCAGGTGCACTCCCGGCAGGGATAATCTGCCTAAGCAGCTTTCACATGATTTCACCCACAGAGAAGAATTTAGGGGAGGTTTGTAAACCTCTTCAGACCTGGCCTTGGACCTTCTTCCTGCTTTGACTTAAGTGAACAAGGAATGTATGCCAGACACTACAAAAGAAAATTGTCCTAAAAAAACCTTGCAGAAGCCCTTCAATGACTCCTGATATACACAGTTTATCTCTGAGTGCGTTGCTCTCCAGGTTTATTTATTATTCATGTCTAAAAATGCATCAGCTGCCACTCCAACCATCACATTGAGAGGAACACTAGATAAGAAATGATGAAGAGCACAGATTGGATCTTAAGTAAATAAATGTCCAAAGGAATCTCTGTAGCAGATAACAGGCAGAGTAAGATTTAAGTGCTGGAAAAGATTATTGGAAATTTCTGTGACCTTCTCTGCAAGCCCCAGATGAACTGAAGTTAATCTACTAACAGCTAGGGGTCAAAGTCAGTGGCCTGAGGTCTTTACATGCTGTGCAAAGATGTAACTTGTAAAGCATAATCCAAAGTGCAGAATCAATCGTGTGCTTGGCACCCAGTGAGACAATCACTTGTCTCTGTAACTTTTGTGCCTACAAAAAACTCTGACCTTTGGCTTTTAGCAACATGACTAGTGGAAAGTGTCTGCTTTTGTACTTACAGACTAAATTAACTTAAATGCAGCTAAATTAATTCAAAATTAAGTATTTGCTCCCCCTTTAAACCCTCAAAATTAAGTATTTGCTCCCCCTTTAAATAGACTGGCTAATGCCTGTAATTCAGGATGAAGTTAAAATCCAAAAGACAAAAAATGTTAAAAATTAAATAAAGATTTAGAGGCTTTTATGGATAATATCAATTATTTAAATATGAAGGCATAGGCTAACTTATTTATACAGCAGAATAGGTGATTCAGAGTGCTCCTGAGAATACATTTATAAAAAATAAATGTACTTAAAAGTGAAATGTACAGTGGTGACAGTTACTAATCACATGTCTGTTTAATACATAAATTAAAAGCAGTGGTGAGCTGGAAACTTTTTACGGTTTGATTTAAAAGAAGGTAGAGTTGATGCAGACCTGTGGTTTTCTATACACGGGAGAATAAAACTACAAATAGCTTTCCATTTTTACTTCCAGATTAAGGAGTTCTTACCCTTTTCAAAATTGGGTAAAATGAGATCAAAGCTTGTTGAATTGTTTGGGTATCAGCTAACCCTCTGCAGATTCCCTCCTAATGCAGACTAAGAGACAAAGCCCCACAATAGAAAAATCTGAAATTATTTCTGGCTACAATCCATGATGATATCTCAGGTGTGTGGAGCACATCAGGTATTCACTGACACCTAAATAAGACATTGTGCAAGTTATTAGTTTCACCTCTTTGCTTTTTTCCTTAGTCTACTGTGTTCAACTGTTCTGAGAGTTTCACTATATGTGTAAACTGGAAGAAAAGCATTGTAATCAAAATCAAATAATTTGCCACATTCTCTTTAGTTTGTACTGAAAGTTCAAGTTTATTTGTTAAGGAGATTTACAACAACCTGGGTTGCTCATAGTACTGCACAATAATAATAAATGATAGTAATACATGTGAGGAATAAGAATAGACAAGTAAGAACAATAAAATGAACAAAAGCAGTCAAAAAGGAGCACAGACGACTGGCCCGATACCTTTCCAGAATGTAGTATCGTTCCGGTAACCATCACATCAACAGATACTTCAAAATGCTTAAGTAAGGGTTTACTATTGGTGCTAACAGAGCAGCTCACATCTTAAGAAGATTATTATTTATGTTTCCCCTGGCAGTATAATGTATGTCTCCAGCAGGAAGTAGGTTAGCTAAGTCCATAAGCGTGAATACAGGAACACTCTACTGCTGCACTACATGTATGCATCCACTTATTGGCAGTTAGCTGTTGGTGCTTGTATACTTTTTGCATTTTGTAAAAATGAAGACTTTTTGGACGCTTGAAATTTTGCAGATTATATTTTGACTCCTTCTCAAGCTCTATGGCTTGATTAAAGGTCTCCAACAGCAATATCTCCCCACCCTATGGCTTTTGTTTTACTTTAACATACACCACTCACGTGCCCCTATAAAGACAGGTGCAATGGTTCTGATCATTGACTATATATATTTACTGGACAGAGCTTACGTCACGTTTCCCATAAGTTTCTGAAGAGCGAATATGAATGATGAGAAAAAGTTTTTGGAGCAACTCTGTAAACATGTTTCAGCTGTGAAATCCGACATTTTTTAACATGGGAGTCTATGGGATTGCTCGCTATTGGTGCCAGTCATCTAGCGGTGAGGGGTGAACTGCAATTAATCCGACTTCCGCAGTAGCGTCACCACCAGCAACCAGAGATTGCCGCCTGGTTCTGATATATCTATTGATTTCTAATTAGGTACAGGTGGACTACAGTTTGTTTGTAGAAGCAAACTTCTGACCTGTGATAGAAAAAGACACAGTAAGGATTAGTTGTGAGCATCTCAACAAAAAATCTGAATACTTTCAAGCTACGTAAATGTCAGTAGTGTTTGTTTGTCAGAATTATTTTGGGAAGAATGAGTAGGATTTTTTTTTTTTTTTTTTTTTTTTTTTTAGATAATTCGGCAACCAAAAATGTGGACAGCTTGGAAACTGCAGCTTTTTTTAACCATCACTGCACTCACATGCATTTACATGAAATACATCCTGTTGGTTCACGTAGATCCATCTTACTTCCTCTGCTTCTCCTCAACCTTTCCTCTACATCTCTTAATGCACTCAGATTCCAATTCCCTGGGAGTGGCTCAGGCAACCCAGCTATTGACTTAAAACAAACCTATACAAGACACAAGGTCAAGGTGTGACCCTTGTATGCAGCGTTATGACGCATTAATGCAGGGGACTGGCAGTGCTTCCTAAAGAGGATGTACAGGAGACAGACTGGAATAATCCTGTGTTGGTGTCTCTCGTGCTCGTGTGTGTGTGCGCAAGTCTGAGGTGGAGGATTGTGGGGGTGAAAGTGGATGAGGAAAAGGTCTGCCAATATAAGGACATGGAGGTAAAAAGGAGCAGACAAGAAGATAAGGAGCTTGAGGAGCATAAACACAGAGAGAAGCCAGACCACATTGAAGGTAGCTGATAAAGAGGATGATGTACGTCACAGAAACGGAGCGAAGAGTTTGGAAGCAGTTCTTTGTTTCAGCTGTGGTGTTAAGTGAAAAGCTTGAGGAATAAAAAAAAGGCGGCACAGAGCATGTGTGTAAGCTGGGGCATCTGGTTTTGTTAAGGCTTCAGTACATTCTTTCCCTCTGTTTGACACTGGCTGGCAGCTTTTAAAAGGGACACGTTTGCTCTCACATCCTGCTATGGGCAGGGCCCTCTCTCTTCAAGTTTGATTTATGGCTGCTGAAGGTCACAAGCAAGATGTCTGTTTGCCTTTTAATATGAGTGTTCTCTAGCACGACAGTCAAGGCCGTTATAAAGAAATTATATTGATGACAGCAGCTGCAGCTGTCAGTTCTAATTATTTCTTGTTTAGACAAAAGCTGCTTCAATTTAACAATCATTAAGCAAGTTTATCACTATCATCTGTTACAAATAACTTCTTAGTAGTGACGATTAATTAGGCTATATCAAGACATAAACATGGACATTTTGGTGCGCCATTTTAGATTTAAAATGATTTGCTAAATTGCCTGTTTTACTAATCTTGGTTTTGGTTAATCTAAAGAGTCCATTCAATGTTAGTGGACAGCTTTTAGAAACAATTAGTAGACAGGTTTCTTTCAGCAATCAGAAAAATGTCACCAGAAACTATGAAAACACAATTTATTTGTTTTCTTTCTAATTTCAAAGACTTGTCCCTGGAAAAAGGAGAAAAAGAACTTCACATGACATGGAAAAATACATGCCAGATGGAAGTGGTGTTGTACAGCAAAATGACAACAAATCATTAGAAAATAAACTAAGATAACCTAATCTAGAAGAACACACAACATTCATGATGCAATACTGTTGTTACATGATACAGCAGGTGTCATGTTGTGAATTTGAACACATGAACAAGCTGCACAAGTGACATGACTTTCAAGCTAGAAACCTGTTTTTATTTTTTTAATATGACCGGCAAGAGTGAATGTTATCTTGCTATCACTCTTATGTCAGTCCTGGGAATGGGCAGGTCTTCGGTGCAGGAAGCGGCCCACCACAACAGTTCTTCAGCTGGCAGCTTTAGCTGGCACATGAGAACATAAAGCTTGCCAGTGAAGAACTGTTGTAGGTTGGCCAAAAGGGTCCAAACAGGATTTCTTCCCCCCTAATGCAGCACTACAAAAAGGTTGATTAGACGAGACACCTGCCAATCAAATAAGAGCTTGCAGCAAAGAAAATATAAAAATTTGTACAGCCAGATAAAATGTTTGGACATGTTTTTAGTGGAATTTTACAGTTTGAGGTTTTTGGAAGCAACATGTAGCAAATCTTACATGCTCCATCTTTGCACTTTAGTCTTCACATCAGCTTTTGGCTCTGGCACTTGGTGCAAAAATATGCACACACTTTGTCCATCCTGGCTTCAAGGCAATGTCAAGATACACATAAATAACTTTACATAATTATTTTGTATTTATTTGTGAATACTGTAGTGCATGTACACATGAAGAACTATGCTGTGTGTGTGGGGAATGCTATAAAACTAGCCTGCCAGCCTACTGTTGTAGCATTCTCTCAGCTTTTGCTCTAATTGAATACAGAAGTATTTGTGAGCTTGCTAGCTTGGGCCTCTGCTCACAGCCTGGGACTCTTGATAGAAAACAGCTCTTGTCCTGTTTGGTAGTTCAGCTTACAGCAGTCATACAGGCCTGAATGAGGGAAGTTTTTGTGCCGTTTAGACACTTACACCCCTTGGGTGTGTGACTCTTATTACAAACATGTCAAGTATTTTCTTACTTTACCTGAAAAAAGGACATTAATATTTATAAAGAGAAAAAAAAAAACATTCTTAGTATTAACGACATGATCACTTTGAAATCATTTTGAAGCTGCAATTGAGACCTCACTAAGCATTAGACATAAAATGTGACAAGAAACACCTGTGTGATGTGCTGCCTGAACATCCCATTTTAGCTGGCCACTGAGCAAAACTCGTGAGTAGCCCAGGATTTGTCTTGCTTGGCTTTCATTCAGCTGGCCTGACTTCAACTATTGCAGTCAGTCTATCTGAAAAGCCTTTCCTGACCAGCATATTCTTTCACAGTTCAAGGACAAGATTTTAGGCAAACTTGCTCCCAGCAGCACGGTGAACCCGGCAACCCCTTGAAACTCAACGAACCCCACACTGGTCTAAGCAACACTGAAAAGCTCTGAACTGCAGAGAAACACACATTTGCGCACGCTCACTCAGTGCGGCCACATGGTCCTCTTCCACAGAGACCAGTTTGAGAAAGAATTCTGAATGGGCTGTTGGCCTCGATACTGTAGTGAATCCAGAGGGATCCATTGTGAGTGTGTAATATTGGAGATGAGATCCAGGGCAAAGGCTCCTCCTTTGTACTCATTGAGTAAATTTACAAAGAAGCACCTGATAGCACCATTGGCCTTTGTTAACACTGAGAAGATTAGTTTCCTCTGATTGTACTTGAACTGGCACAATTTAAAGTTTTGCAAAAAGCTGAAAAGAGATGGACAAACAGGTATAAAGAATGATGGTATAATACTGTAGCAACATTAAAGATAATGAAATGCTCATAAGGTCAGCAATCAGCACTGACTGGCAGCTACACAGCAACACAGAATGAGACAAATGTCCTCAAGCAACACACTAAAATGTAATCTAAGCTGACAACTTGTTAAAGTAATTTGTGGAAAGAAAAAAGCACTACACCAGGAAACTAAATCAGATTTTATGTCTTAGCATCAGGTTAAAATATGACACCCTAGAAACATTTCCAACTGAGAACAAAGCTTGTAATGGAAAAAAAAGCAACTAAAAATTAAGAAAATAATCAATTTTCGTAAGAAATTAAGCAGAATTTTTTTTAAAAAAATATCTACAAACTAAAAAGGTGTTAAAGATGTAGGATACGTTTACCCTATTTGCACACCAATTGCACGCATTCATTGGTTTTTCACATGATGAATAAAAAAAAAGGGCAGAGTTGGGCCTCCGGCAAATTAAAAAAAGCCTGTTGTGACAGAGAGCCTCAGTTTTCTTCCCTCTAAATGCAATTTTCAACCCCTGTTATTTCTTAGCTATGTTCTTCTTCTGCTCATATTATGTTAAGCATGCAGACAACACGTACAGCAAGGCCATCTCAGAGTGGAGAACACAGTGTACCAGAGGACTGATTTATTACACAGAGCTGACGGTTCCCAGGACAATTACAGTCAGCTTAAGCAACAGGCTGAAAGTGGCTTCTTGCAGTGTGTATGAACAAACACACAAGCGGCAAGTGTTTGAGTGAATCAGACCCAATTGATATTTAACAGGTGATAATTTAAGTCTTCCAGGACTAAAATTATCACCTGCCATCACACAGCTAACCATCTCCAAATAGAATAATCACATTAACATGTTCAAAGTTTCCAAGATGATGTCTCATCTTTTCCTGAGACATCATGGCTGCCACAGGAGAGAAGAAGCCGATCCAGTTCTGTAAAACGCAAACTGCTGGAGCTCAGAAGAGTACTGTGGGTGAGGGTGAATGTCAAACTGATGTAAGGTTAGACTAAAGTAGCATATTAGCAGATGACAAATTACTTGTTCAGAGCGCAGTGTGACACCACAGAGGATAAAATAGGAAACATCCCCTTCCAGTCTTATTGTAAAGCTTGTTTGGGGAGGGGGTTGCTTTGGTTTCAGCTTTAATGGCTTTTCTTGGTAGATTTGACAGATGTCTAATTGTTTTTTTTTTTTTGAGAGTTACTCAAGCAACACACAGAGGATGGAGAATGGATTAAATCTGGGACTGGTTGCCAATAACAACATATCCTAGAAGGCAATACAGGGAATGACTTGGCCATCGCCATGAAAATGGGAAGCCCCATGAATCATTACAAAAATGCTGTTTTTTATTAAATCACTCAAGAAAAGAAACGTATCCAGTCCACACTGTCACATTTGCACAGATTAAATGCCAGGCTGGGACCAAGTCAGGTTAAATGTTTCTCCTGTTACTTTAGGGAGCATATAGCCAACATGACACCAGTGTACTGATGTCCAATACAGCAGACATGTATGCCACTATTGTTTTTTCTACATGGAGGTTGGATAATCTTACACATGTGCTCGCTGTGTTATGACAATGAAAGCAGCTTTGTGACAGATTCTGGCAAACCTCTTATCCGTTCTACATACACATCCACAATGTCCACTTCAACACCAAGCCTTCATCTTTTCTTATGCTGCAGATACATTTTATTTAAAAGCGACAGAGTTGGAAGAACAGCTAATATTACTACTCCAACCTTATGGCACACTCCAGATTAATTATCAGTATGTCTCTGACAAAATGGATAAAGACAAGAACGGAATAAAAAAGGTCCTGGTTTTACTATGAGGGAGAAAAAGAGAAAAGAAAGAAACAAAAAAACAAAGTTAATTAGCAACCAGATCTTCCATCCAATTATCAGCATAGTTAACAAATTTATCCACAACATGTATTCATCTGGTTTCTTTTAGAATAATAATAATAATAATAATAATATCTGTTTCTTTAAATAATAACATGATCATCTCAAAGCAACAGGTTTGATGGAGCAGTGGTCCACAATGCTGCTTCACACCAAAACACTTTCTAATGCAACTCTTGGTTTTGGGGAAGAGCTTTCCATGTTTATTTTTATACAATCTCTGCCCATTTTGAGAGTTTGAAAGTCATTAATTCGAAAAAAAGGAATGCATTTTAAAAGACAAATGTATACAGACACACCTGGGGTGTAATTCTGGGGGAGATACATGCTAATGTCAGCAACATGACAAATCACGTTTTATCATTTATTCTTCTGGCTTCTCACATGCATCAGGACAGACAGAAAAAAATAGAAGTGATTAAAACCTACTACTGTGAAAAAAAGGGTTAATGTGTGTGGAATGAGGTGTGGGAGTTTTGTTTGGTAGGCTTCACTTTGATTTATAAAAGCATAAAGAGCTTGATCTTTCAAAACAATCACATACAAAGAATATCTGAATCAAAAAATGCAACTAGACACTGCTGACACGAAATGAAGAAAAGTGTGTGTGCGTGTGTCTGAGTGTGTTGCATTTGTGTACATCTATGTTGTACAATCTCTGCTTGTGCTAGTGGCTGCTGTTTTTCCAGATATGAATTAATGATTCAAACTGAAACCAGTTAACTGAAGTAGAGCAGGAGTAGAAAACTAGCATTCTTCATAGTGGCCTTAAGCCCTGTAAAAGCCTAATAGTGTTCTTCAGAAGAGGTTTTGTCTGGTTCGACTGCTCCACGTGTAGGAAACATCCAGTAAATTTCCAAAGTACCATAATGAGAGATCTCAGCTGGGTGGCAGAAGTGGAGGGCTGGGGTTGAAAGAGAGGTATACAGTGGAAGATAGCAGTTAAGCTTGTTACATACTCCACAAAAAAAAAAAAAAAAAAAAAAAAAAAAAAAAAAAAAAAAAAACGTCCACCAAAGCCAACAAAAAAAAAAAAAGGTCAATTTTTGGCCATTCCACTTCCCCCCCCA
>JBAMHX010000010.1:17667835-17685788 GCA_037177515.1 Pseudomugil tenellus
TTGGGTGGTGGGGGGGGGGGTTTGGGGGTGGAAGGGGGGGGTAAGGGGGGGGGGAGGGGTGAAGTTTGTTGCAGCCTCCAAAAAAAAAAAAAAAAAAAAAAAAAAAAAAAAAAAAAAAGTGTCATTGAGGCCGCAAGAACAAGAAAAGGGTCAAGTTTTGATCCGGTCAATTCATCCTCTAACATCGTCTGCAACAAAGTGGGGTTTACTGCGGCTAGGGGTGACTGTATTTTTATGTGCAATGAAAAGTGAACCAGTTATTTCATATGTAACAAGAAACTTGCCATGTCTTGTACACATTTTCCTACTTTTTCAATGCTTTAATCTTCAAGCTCATATCAGCAAAAATCTGGAAGTGGCAACTTTCCGCTTCATGCTTTTCCACGTTGGTCACGCCCACCTCAAAAGTCACTTCTCTGAGTCTCACAAGAAGAAAGATCTCTTCTTCAAGAAGCAGCTGCAAGATGTCCCCAATCATGTCCACAGGAACAAAATGAGGTCATTTTGTTCTCCTGGCCTCGACTACATCAAAAGTTCTCACTTCTTGCAGAGTATGCAACAGGCTTTAGGTTGCAGTTCATACGTGTTGCACGGGAAGAGGTGGTAACTCAGCTAATACACACACCCCGATGCAACATGTCAGCAGCATTATTTTAGATAAACAACTATCCACAAAAACCTGACAGCAATCATTGCCATGGTCATTATCCACATTTGTGCAAAAGTGTAAAATTCTTTCATCCAGAGTACACATCTTACTAAAATACTCTTAAGATACTGATTTGCTTATAGAAAAGTGTGACATCAGCTGACATAAATTCAGAAGGTGGGAAAGAGCAAGCAGAAATAGCCCTTCCAGTGAAGTCCTGGAGAGCATCCACTATGTTCCAGTACAGAGCAGCTGTTGTCAGAAATATATGCGAACTGTGAAGAATGCATGTGCGGAATAAAAAGGTAAGCGAGGGGTGTCATGGGACAAATAAATTAACCTTCTGGTGTTTTAAATATGCCTAGTTACAATGCAGGTATTACTTTAAATTAGACATATTTGGACACCAAGTGTCAAAGATTGTATACACCCTCACAGAGGATCAAATCATCCCTTGGAAAATAAAACTGAACTGGGTGTGAAAGCAATGGTCCTGAGACAGTCAGATACAGACACGGAGGAGTGGAAGTAGGGGTGTGAACACTGGATAAAGAGGCCCAACATAAAGAAAAGATTTGTGTGCTTCCTCTAGGCGTCATCTCCCTTCCTACCACTGCGAAGAAGTGAGTCAAAGAGTACATTGTTTCTCCCTATGTATCTGTTTGTGCCCATCCCTTGCTCCAGTTAAATGCCTCTGTAGTCCCCATGAATACATCCTTCCTCTCCCTCTTTCTGTATGTACATACACCCTCCCCCTCAAACTAGCAGTTTAGTTAGTGCGCCGAAAGACAGGAAATGCCTGTCGGGCTAGTGAATAAGAAGTGGCAGCTGCCCATGCATGGTACGAATCCAGAGAGTCCCCTCAGTATCATCCTTTCTCCCCAACTGCCCATCGTCCAGAGGAGCAGAAAACAGGGATGAAATGTATCATAAATACAGCGTCACTTCCTTTATCTATAATTCTTCTTAAAACCTGGCAGAGCACTAGTCTGTGGTTAGTTTTGCGCTTTTATGAAGAGGAAATCGTTTATTTCATGTAACTACTTCATCCACTACATTGTCTTCAACATGAAACTTCTCACCACTACATATACTATTAGACATGATGTATGACATGTACCTTTGAATTCATGGCAATAAAATGCATCTAAAAAGTGACAGCAAGCGATTAGGATGGACTAAATAATTAATTATATATATGTAATTAAGTACAAAAAAAATCTGTATGATGCAGATCGCCATCTTTTCTGAGTCAAAATAAAACAAATGAACAAATATATATTTTTAAAAAGATCAAAATAGACATACAGCAAGTGGAGGCCAACAGCTAATTAACTCATTACTCATCCCACTCAATGACGACGCATGGCAGGGGTGTATTAGACTTTAAAAAAAAAAAAAGAAAAAGAAAAAAAGGAGTGCTTGTATAAGTGTGTGTGTTTCTGTGTGAGTGTGCTTCCTGCTGTTTCGGCCCCAGCTGTACCCAGATGGCCTAAGAGAACAGTGTGCTAAGCTAACAGACATTCACCCTGAATTAGTGAGCTGGAAGAACACGGTCGACCAACATCCCACAAAAAATGAACACAGCTTTATTCGATTACCTTATGAACCTACGCTGTATGCTCACAAAATAATACACTTCTATGTTTCTTTTTATCAGCAGTAGCTACTCTGCAGGTGTTTTTGGGTTACACTATATATGCCATGCTATTAGCATCTAGTAGTTTAAGTGTGAAGTGAAGCTTTTGTTGAAGGGTCGGCAGTCTCATGACGAGACTCTTACTGACACAAAAAACCAACCAACCTGAGTCTACAGTCCTCTCATTTACTTCTTGAAACAACACTGGCTTTCATTTTCAGTTCCTTCACCCTCCCTACACAAACATACACACTTTTACATGTCAAGTTAAAAATAGTAAGAGTACTTATGTGTGCACTTCTAATATTTCTTTCATCATAGTAAAATTAGGCAATAACATGGATTTATACTACAGTGCAGTGAAGTGGTCAAGATGGGCAATTTACCATAAAGTCATTGTTTCATAGCACATACTGATTCAATAATTAATAAACTGTTCAAAATCTTTTTTTAAATATTTCATGGCAGGAACACAGATGTAAAGTGTTTTGTAATATAAATCCGTCAGGACATTTTAGGGAGAAGAACAGCTCTGTCCCTATAAAATGTCTGGGTGGTAATCAGTAAACGGCGATACCAAGACAGCGGCAGCTAGCAGAGCTTGTTACCGAGTGTCAGATGTACTCATTGGGTTTGGAACATTTTGGAGTTTCACAAACATGCTACATCACCTTGTGTGTTCCTAGTCCAGGTTAGAGGATAAGGAAATAAAAACTATGTTCAGTTTGATTTGTGTAAGTATCTCATGTTAGAACGTGGACATCTGGAGCTTATAGACAAGTGGCCTATATGTGCATAAAATGTTTTATTAAAATTAGTCTGAGCATTTTATAATCGGGTGAGCACAATACTGCAGAAATGACGGTATTGCTAACCTTTTTATGTCAATTCTATGGAAAATAAGATGTAAATGTTAGATTAAGTGGATTTATTCATGGTTTGACATAAATAAAAATCTATTAGAGGTAAGTTTGTTTGGTTAGTTCAATTAATGGACACAAAATTGATTTAAAGTATGAAGTTTTTACACATTAAGAAAAAAATTTGAATAGGGAAAATAGAAACGATGAAAATAAATTGAAACAACCTGAATCAAACAAATCAAATCATGGGGCACCTACGATGGCACACCTCTAGTAAAAAAAACCTTAAGTCACCAGCTAAAACAATAACTCATGTAATTCTAATAATTCAAGACACTTTTTTAAAAATGTATGTATTTATCATAATGTAAATATGTGTGTTTTATGTACCATAACACTATATTACAATACGTATGTCTTACATTTTTCAGTGCTAGTTTACACTCAAATCATGACTATTTGTTGAGCAACACCAGGACAAGTTCAAACCTTTTTCCTATGCAGTATCTTAGTAACATAACATGGGTCAAATAAATTGCAACGCAAATATGACTCATTTGCTAATTTTGGCAGAACGCCGTTTCCTTTTACTCCACGTAATGCGTCTTTCTACCTCCTCACCTTCACACACACACACACACCTTTTTGGGGTTTCAACCCGACTGCTGTCTTTCATTTTCTTATATCTTCCTTTTACCCTGCATGATCTGTCCTATCTTTTCAGATCATCTTTCATTTTTTCCTCCTTATCCATCTCTGAGTCTTTAGCTTGGTCAGTTCATCGAGGCCGAGTAACATTCCTGGGATGCCTCTTACATATGGTCCACATTCCAGCTGGTCTGCTGAGAGGCCCACTGCTCCTCACTGCTGGCCCTGCAGAGACAAGTCCCAAAGCTGTGCGTGCTACTGCAATGCTTCAGCTTCAAATAATCTTAATGCAGCTTTAGTTGAGCTCAATTTCTACTTGCATGAAGCTAGACCTTACTAAGTCCCACTAATCAAAACTCAGAAAGGTCAAATCCAAACCTATACTAATGTTTCATTTAGCTCCTTTTCCTTGCATACAGTCTGCTTTAGTTCTTCTTAGTAGCTGCTCCCTTAGGCTACTGGCACAGCTTTTTTGTATATGTGTGCACATTTGGAAAAAGCACAAAAGCCATATTCCGTAACTAGGTCATCTATAGAAATGTGTAGACCTAGACCTGGATACTCCTCGTGGAAGAAATTGCATGCACATCCAGGTAATTATCATTCTTTATGACTTTAAGAGTCTATCTAATTACCAACAGTCCAAACCCGAGGCTCACACCACAACATGTGTTGTGCATATAAGTTTGGGGTTAGCAGCTTAACACTGCACAAAAAATTGTCTATATAAAACAAATGCAATTAAATCTGAATGCATTAGCTAAGCTTCACTATATGGCAGTCACATATACACTGTAGTCCTGTTCAAAAGTAAATATGTCAGCAGACAGTACACCATTGCACAAATCAGACAACACTTCAAACCCACGCAGCATCACAAAACCTGCCAGTGATGGTTGTCTTACCCACAAACTTTTCAAACCAAAAATATGTACACTTAATCCTTTCTTGCTGCATTTTTATATAAAATGTAGATTAATTTCCAAGTGTGAAAGAAACTAGCAGAAACTATGCGGATGCACCCGTGTGAGGCTGACTGGGTGTGGCCATGGAATTGTGCAACCTCACTGCAGCTACTGCATTTCCACTGCAAATCCTCCTTTAATTGATTGACCCCAACAGCAAATGTTTTGTCGTCAGTTGCATGAAGGTACTTAATGGACAGATTATTCATAGCTTAAATTGTGCAGTTTTGTTGTAAAAAGTCTTTTTATTGAATTTTGCATGGCTCTGATTTTTTATTTTAAAAAAGGCCCCAATACTGAAGAAAGACTGGATACAAATCTGTCAGATTTTTTCTGGAAACTTAAGCAAATAAGCTTAACCACAAATTCATACATATTTTCCATCAAACAAACACTGGATAACACCGGATATGCACACAAAGATAAACTGATATAGCCAGCATTCAGTCAAAATAACTTCCAGGTTGGCTTGACATTTTACTCCAAATTATAAAGCACAAACATCAGATACAATCTTTCCCTCTTCTCACATGTCCTGTCTGTGTCTGAGCAGTGGCACTGTGGATGTCACTGCTAAATGACTGTATTAATCAAATCTAGAAACAGAGATAATAACTGTGTCAAATAGCTGCTAAAATGCACACACACATACAGAAGGAATTCTAAACAACCAGGCCACAGACAAAGCAAATATTCATAAAAAAAGGCAAAAGGGAGGAGAGAGGGGACAGGAGAGGTTGCATAAATGAGTAAGTTCATCGCCTTTCTGAGGAGTGCATTAAGCTAGCAGAGTACTCTGGGTGAACACAGATGTCACCTAGAAAAGTAAGATTTAAAATTAAGATTTTTAAGGTAATTTAATTCTTTGACAATAATCTGATGTTACCCTTGAAAGGGTTTGTGGTGCAGTAGATTAAGTTTTTTTTCAACTTAGCTAACATGAGTGTTGTGCACTTAGCCCAGACCTTTGCACATGCAGTGAATACGTAAAAATAACTTCACATTCTTGTTGCGTACCAGTCCTTAAATCCTCACAATGTGATGCTGCATGTTAAGTCACTGAGGCCCTAT
Organism: Pseudomugil tenellus; assembly: GCA_037177515.1. Lineage (NCBI taxonomy): Eukaryota > Metazoa > Chordata > Actinopteri > Atheriniformes > Pseudomugilidae > Pseudomugil > Pseudomugil tenellus. The sequence continues at coordinate 17,673,671 of JBAMHX010000010.1, forward strand.
GAAAACATTCTCACACCTGGAATCATTAGCCTCATAGCATAACTGCATAAGTCCCATTTTGTCTGCATTGTGACATCGGCCTAATTTTGTTCTCCAAAAACTGCCGAGTCATTGTGGATAAAACCTTTAAATGTGACTTAGGCTATTGTGCTATCAGGCTAACAAAATGGAACTAGCTTAACCCAGCATGCAGTGTGGCTGGGAAATATGCAAAGGCTATTACCAGCTATTCTAATTATTTCAAAATACAGCGCGGGGAATTCAAGCTGAAAAATCCAGATAAACCAGATTTGCCCAAAGGAACTGGACTCTGGGCCAACCTACAACAACAGGTATAAATCATGATTTAAAGGTAAAGAGCTGCTAATTGTTGCAGACTCTGTAGCTACTCTTTTGGAAACAATGGACGATGCTTAAGTGAATGCAGTCTGACTAACAAGCTCCCCAAGATCTTAAATATTAAAAAAAGTACATTTTCCATCAGTTTTTCTCTAGTTATGCGAGGTTGCCAGTACGGGGAAGGGCCTTGTAAAATAATCTGCAAAGAGACCTCCTTAATAATCCTCCGGAGCAAGACTGGGAGGACAAGGTCAAGCGATCTAGCAGGAGCTTCCACAGATCAGACGACAAGCCCTGAGCTGTCATTTAGATAGATTAGATTCAGGTTGAAAACGTCTCCAACTGCTGCACAAAATGCAAAGATGGACAGTTACAGCTCAGCGAATAATGCTTACCCAACTGTGAGCAGACTCTGCAGTTTCTCACTTCACAACTGGAGCTGGGAAACCTGAGATTCGACTAGTTATGGTATAAACCTCTGCAATTCATAGTCAAAATCTTTCAACTAGAATTGCAAAATTAAAAGTTTACTAAAACACTGTCTCTAAAATGTTGTTTAGAACTTATATTATTCCAGTAAAGAACATAGGTAGAGTACCTAGACTGTATAAACTTGCAACAGGTTGATGAATATACTAAAAGCAGTAAAAGAAAGAAGAAAAAACTAAAAGAAAAGTTTCATAGATAAACTATAAAGCACAACATCTCAATGGGAATACAACTTGGTTAAAATGTTCACATTAAGATCAGAAAGAATGAAGTTAAACACAACCTCGGCTTACCTCAGCAGATTCTGATGCCATGATGTAAAGCTGGTTAAAAGGCAAGATCTGCTGTTTGCACCTAGAGATACTGAGGGGAAAAACAGCATAAGACAAGCTTGAAAGTGGAAATGAATGACGCGCACGGTGGGAGGGAGAGAGGGGGGGGGGGGGGTAACTCTCCACATCCATGTTGCGCTGCAAAGGGTGGGGCCATGAGGAATTCACTATCTGCCTTCCTCACGATTTACAGCAAATCGCGGTAAGTGTACATGGATTGAGTGACAGCGCACCATGTCATGTTAACTGGACCGAGGAATGGTTCCTCTGACTAACCCAGATTAGCTACTGTAAAAACAGTCCAACTCACATTTCCCGTTCTCTCCTGCTTGGATTACAATCCATTCCTCGGAAAGGACACACCCGCTCCATCCCAGTCTCAGAAAATAAAGATTTTATTTAGACCAGTCGACAAACTGGCCCAGCTTTGAAAGAGTTACATTTTTGCGCTTCACCGATTTAAACTCGCTGCCTTTAACACCGACTGCACGCGCTCTCCTGTAGATTTTATGTCACCTCCGCTAAAAAAAAAAAAAAAAAAAAAAAAGTTTGTAAAAATTATACTTGACAGTCACTCTTACTTTGACTGGAGGTTAATCCACTGGCTCCACGGATACAGATAGAAGTGCAGTGGAAAAAAAATGGCAAATCTGAGCATTTAGTTCCGCTCCTGGTGGTATTTTATGATTATTAGCCCCTCTTCGGACGGATTTTCCCCCCACGCCCAGTTTGCCTGTGGCATTCAACGACTGTAAAGTTGCCACGTCCGTTACATATCACACACGTATGAAACCAAAGCGTCCTGGAAAGCAGTACAGATGGCACGACTTGGATCTAAACTGCGCAATGGTCACATTAATCAAAGCTATAGTGAAGCTTAAGGTTGCGCTGATTTCACAGCAATACATTTGTTAAACCGATATAAAACAGCAAGGTTTCTAAATGCTTCCCGTATGTCTGGATGCTCTCTGCTACAAACAAGCGGTTTTTATAACATTTATCAGAACCGGAACCTTAGCAAATCCTCAGCCACACCTTAACTCTCAATCAATTTGTTCTGATAGTTCCAGAGGTTTCGATGAACCCGAAGCCAACAAATTCACACCGATGAGAGTCCCTTCGAGCATTCTGTTTAAACCTTAAACCTCTGAAAAACAACTATTAAAAACGGTCCAGTGTGTGTGTGTGTGTGTAACCGGTTGTCCGGTCCCACCCCGTGCTCCTTGCTGCCGCTTGAGGTTCCTCCCGGTCTCTCTCTTCGGTCCTGCTCCTCTCTTGAAACCGGCTTCTCACTCCGATCAGCTGGCAGGATTGTGACGTAGGCACATACAACCGTCCAATCAGACACGAACCGGAAAAATCTTCTTTGACCCCGGATTGTAGACGTACGATGACGATCAGCTTAATCAGCCAATCATGAGGCAAATTTGTCTGAGAAAAAAGGCGGGCTCTAGGAAAACTGACCAATGATAGGACACCCGCCCATGGGAGGCCTTTTAGATTTATTTGCTAGGTGTTGAGAGAAGCATAGGGATTCTGGGAAGTTTTTCCTCCTCTTGACGCAGATTAATTTTAAATTATGCTTTATTAGGAGTTCATTTCTTTTGTTACAGCTATATTTAGCTAAAGTATATATTACGTTGCACATAAATACAGTGTAAAATCACATGCCAAGTAGCTGTAGTGTGATTTATCAGCTTGTGTATTACCAGATGTCTTTCAATCAGGGTTTATTTTAATAATAGAGTCTATGGTTTTATACCAAGAAGCATCCTTAGGTCTGATATGTTTGAATTGTTCGAAAGTCCAGGTCAAACAGGATTTGAGCTTCTGAAAGTAAAGATTGTCTAAGAATTCATTCATAACTCTTATCAGTTTTGATTTGATAGCTTTGGCTGTCTTATTCTGTCTCGATAAAGTATCTTTCCAACTGTTACTATTTGAAGTTGAAAAAAATGATTAGAGAGGCAAATAGCAGAGTCACTGCACAGTTTAACTCATTTTCACCATGGTTAGTAAACTATTATCTAGGTAGACTACTGTGAAAAGTATTCCCTTAAAAAAATGTATGTGTTTAAAAACTGACCACAGTGACAAAATCTTTATTAAATCTTCCTGTTACATAGTCTCCATGGTCAATAAAAATATGTAGCACTGGCATCTCACTCTTTGAGCATATTCAGTTGTTTCCCAGTGTTCAGTTTTGCATCTTTTTTTAAGCAAACACGACATATTTGCGGACTGGAGTGAGGTAAGAGTAGGGTTTTACTACCACATAAGTGACTGTACTTCTCATGGACAGAAACCTCAATTGGAGGCTTGCTTGTTGAAGTCACAATTACACATTTGGAAAAGAGAATGGAATGTCCAATATTTTCCCTTCAAACCCAAGCAAAAATGAAACATTTGTTTGCCAGCTGCGTGAGTAGCTGTCTTTTGAGGCATGGCGGGGGGACGTATGAAGATGCCTATGATGTAATTTGCATACTATGGTCTTTGTTGATAGGCTCAGCCAAGTTACTGTCAGGATATAATAGCAGCAGAGTTTAAGGATTTTATTTGACATAAAGCCACAAACAGCAGATTTATTCCTTAAATAGTGAAGCAAGTGAAGTCCTTGATACTGACTAGCAGTGCAGTGTTGCATTATTGAAGATACCTGAAGTCATCTCAAGCCATTGCAGTGCTTGCACGAGAAGAGCCAAATTTTCTGCAAGTTTCTTCTTCATTTTTTAATGTGGTGGATTTCTGTGTTTATGCTGCACACATACAGTTCAGTGCTGTCATGTATTTTTGAGAATGATTAACATTAGATCATTGCTTGTGCAAATGTAGCCAAACACACAGATGTGTCTGTAGCTGGTTGTAAATGCATTGCATATATTTGTGTTAAAGTGGATTCAAAAGACTGCAATTCATTCAGGATGATTCGGAATAGAGACTAAGAAGTAAGTTATTGAGATAAAAGGCAACTATCCGTCTTCCCTTTTTGCTGTAACATACTTTGAACCAGCTGTTACACAATGCTGCCTCAGCATGGTGACACAGCTTTGATTCGTCGCCTTAATTTATGTTAATGTACTCACATAGCTGAGCATAAATGCACAAAAAAACAATCATTCCTGCCCTCATCCTTTACTCTTTACTCTCAGATACCACGGCCATCTTTTCTTTTTTACTCACTCTATTCTCCTATGGTTGGAGGTTACAAAAGCAGCCCGAACCCAATGACTCAGCAAAGTTGAATGCATGTGAGATGGCACTGAAATGTTTTAAAGGGCCAGAGTGCAAACTCTCAAAGACGGTGAGAAATGCACTTTTGGTTTCAGGCCAATTGTTCATGCCCTCCCTTCTGGTCAGATGCAGAAACTATGTTGTCCATGTTGTTCTACAGGGACAGTCTAATGGAGAGTCCATTAGAACTCACACTTATTTCTTTCACTGAGGCAGAAGTGTCTGTATAAATACTGGGTATTGAAATGTGTGTGATAGATCCATCTATGATGGCTGAGTGTGTATAATTAACTGCTTATGATTTAGAATTACTTCCTCACATAAAATTTTATGTTGAACAGCCTTAAGACACAGTTGAGAAAAGCAAAAAGTTATGATTGCATGAAGAAATGTTTAAAATTACACTTAAGCATTAAATAGTTATATAGCACTTATATTTAAGTATATGCTCTAATGTAACATATCTAATATTGTAATTTATGGGACATGTTTGCACATATGCACTGTGCTGTCTTTGTCTATATCCTGGTTCTGTGTAATGTTGTGGTATTTTGAATGATAGTTTTTTATTTTATCTTGTGTCTTAAAATAAATTATATTAACCTAATGCACTCAAAATTCACACTTAAACATTTGCATTTTAAATGTACCCCTTTGTAACAATATTCACTTCTGGTTTGTACTTCATTACTATATATGCAATGTGGAAGTTTGTCTGTGCTAAGGACAACAGTGTAACGATGGAGGGAGCCGGAGCCAAAGGGAAGATTAACAGGATTTATTGTGGAGACAAGGAGTGATGAACAAAACCTGTAGGGAAGGTGGAGGAGTCCAGGACAGGTGCAGGAACATGTGGCAGGAAGGCAGGCTGTGGGGAATCCAGGATAACAGGGCAGGCAGGAGCAGCAGGAACAAGCAGGGTTATTGACACATACATCCATTCGATTCAATGTCCGACACCGGAATGACTGGTGAGCTGAGGGATAAAGCTGTGAGGGGAATCAGGAACAGGTGCAGGTGATAGGGGATAACGAGTCTGGTGGCAGGTGATGGTGATTGGGCTGATTGAGTCCGGAGCAGGGCATGACAAACAGAAGGCTGAAAAACCTTAGAGACAGCAAATTAAATTCATGCAAACATGATGTCAACAAATAAAAATCAAACATGTGTTTTCATGTGGCATGTATCCTCAAGCAAAGCAAATAGAAAACAATAAGCAGAACACAAGCTATGTCTTAATTGCACAGCAGTGGATGAAAACTATTCATCTCAACATGTGACCTTTTAGCTGATAGGGGGCACCGCATGATAATTGGCCACCACACCAAGATGACACCATGAGCAGTGAACCCACTGGTGCACTCATAAATGTAACTGTTTTACAGGATAAGGAAACCACAGGTTTCTGGATGAGGTATCTGGAAATAAGCACATCTCATGCCCTGAGATATCAGATTTCTCTCTCCAGTCTAGAAAGTCTGTTTCAAGTCTGGTCCTAAGCACTTCCTGTCTTGCTTGTTTTATATGTTTTTGGATGTATTGGGGTTAGGGTTAGGCGTGTCAGACGTGCGTGCAGTGAGACTATGAGGCCAAAGCACACAATATGACTGGCAGGTGACAGAGGAGACTCATAACTGTGACACCAGAAGCTGCTTAAAGGTAGACAGGGGGATTCTGGGGAAATGGTTTGAGAAAGCTAGTGTGAAAATACACAATTCAAAAGTTCAAACCCCTTTGTTCAGAATTCCCTTCGGTGCCACACACCTTCAAAGTACATAAACATACAATGCTTGTTTCTGAGGGCTCACTGCATTTTGATGTAGTATGCTAACTAATGTAGCTACAAGTGCTTCAAGCCTCCGAAAGCACACGATTCACGTACGAAGAGGAGTTGAGGGACTAATTACACCTAAGTTTGATAGACATATCAACATTTATTTGTTTGAATCAGGTTCATTCCACAGGTGACTAAATTTGTTTGCTTTTTGGGGTGTGAACTGTATTTTAAGCAATATAGTAAATGCTCCCGGAAAACGTCTTCTATACCTACCAGTGTATGTTTGGGAGAGTTCATGGATTGCAGTGACAAACATTAATCCGAAGCTGATGTGTTGAAGTAGGAAAATATCTAAAACATACAGGAAGAGGACCAGGACTTAGACACTGGTTTGGAAAATACTTTCCACATTGAAGATTTCCATTTAATTTGACTATGTTTGTGACGGCTGGAAAAGAGTGCTTTTCAGCCTTCATTGTGAAATTTTTGCAGTGCTTTGTTACCTCATTGGTTAAATATCACAATTGGCTAATCTCCCTATTATTTTCATAGTAACAGAGAGCCTAGCGAAGGTAAAAGTGGCGCTTACCCTTGGTAACAGTACTTTTTTTAGTATGTTTACACATAAAGGCACAGTAACAGAATGGATTGAGGAATGGGGTTTCCCAAAAAATGTCAGTGAGGACACAGTTACTAAACATAATATTTAAAAAAAAAACAAAACAAGATGCCAACATCAGTGATTTTGGACCAGACCAGTTTGAAATCTGAGAATGCACTGGTTATTGCTGAATGAGCAAAAGTCTCCAAAGGATGTTTTCATATGTCTGCAATATTGTTTTTCTCCCATATGGTATAGGGGTAGAAAACCTGTTATGAGATCATCTTTCCTGTAAAGAAAGAAAAAAAGTCCCATTGGAGATTAAAGCACTTATACACATTTCAGTTGTTTTTAGGAAAATATGGTGTGGGGTCTAAAAGCCATTTCAGATGATATAGAGGTGGAACAGAGGTCATGCCATTGATATCTTACAGTCTACATTTAATTGAACTATCTGACGAGAATGTTATTTATTAAAATCAATGAAAGTTCAAACTTAGAAATTTTATGTATTTAAAAAAAACTTTCAACTTTTCTTAAAATGGGATTTTCCAAAACACCTTTTAAAAAATATGATTATTGTTACTTTCCTAAAGCTTTGTTTATTTTCTTTTAACGTGATTTGTATTCTACGTCTCTGCCTGGGTCATAACACCCTGAAAATGATTTAATCTCTCATGATAATGATCTAATTTATCCCACACCTCATATAATCTATTTCCACAAATGCAACCATCTGTTTCATCCTCGCACTGGTAAACACATATCTGCAGCTGAAAATGACTTTACTCTTCCAGCTTTTTTTATAGATTGAATGACCCAGATTATAGTGCGATCAGTCATTGTTCCGCCTTCCTCTCTGTACTGTAACACAGAGTTGCTCTGTGCAGAAGTCAGGTCTGTGAACAGCAGTGGAAAGTTCCATTCAGCCTCAGGAGAAACAAACTCCTGTGTATTGTTCTGGTCAGGCCTGCAAAAGTCGGCATTGCACAGCATACCTCTCTGACAAGATGAGGGCTATATATACATATACTGTGGCCAGCAGTAATTCAGTAACAGTCAGTAACTGGAGTCATCTCCAGTATTTCAGCTATCACTCTAAGGGGGAAAGAGGTCTCTTAATACATAAATGGCCACTTTAAGTCATTAAAGTGTCATTTCCACCATTTTGGAGAGCAAGAAGTGTGAGAATCTTTAATTATGAGTATTGATGTAATTATTATTTGATTTCTACATGTGGGCAAGCATCTGATTCATGCTACTATAAGTACATGGGTGGTTTCTTTGTGTAACAGCCATAACAGCTGTTGATAAAGATTTTTTTCTTTTTCTTTCTCTGCTGATTACATATTAGTCCAAAGGGCTTTCCTTGTTGTGCTCTCCTTTTGGTGCTCCTTATACGCTTTTGCAGTCATTGAACCGTAACCATTGCCTTCAATCTCCTTTACCTCTCCACATTTACCCTATTTGTTCTAGGAAATGTTCTCACTTAAACCCCTGAATCCTGTGGAGCATTGCTTTCTGTTTTCACAGCCAAAAGAGAGAAAGGATTCAGCCGTTTCCTCATTGATTCATATGATCCAGTTGTTTCATAAGCTTGCTGTTGCTATGATGTCAACCTCATTCATTTGTGTAACTACCAGGAAACAAGAGGATTTTTTTCCCCATTTATTTATGTATTTTCAAACATAGTCACTTTTGACTACACTAACCTTTAAATTGCAATAGTTTTTATTATTTACTTTATTTTGTGAATAAAGAGTTACTTTAACTCATATGTTAAATCATTCTCTTGCTCATTAACCACTATTCCTCTCAGCAGACAGGGGACTCTGATCCCTTTGTACACGAGGATGAGGAGTTTACAGCAAAGGGCATTTGTGCTTGGATTACAGGAGAACAGCATTTCTACAAAGTTTATCTTGGTTGCCATGTCCAGGGCCAAGGCCTACTTACTGATATGATTAGCCTTGCTGGTGGAAAAGGAACACATTATCCTCAGACAGTCTGATCCAACCTCTATTTTTTCCAAAACACCCCTTATTTATCTCATGCTTGGAACAAGTAATGATAGTAAGTGAACCCCACCCTCCTTGTTTTAAACAGAAAAATGGAGAAAGAACTGTTGAACTGATAGGTGGAAACAGATTGGTAAAACAGTGACTGGCAAAAGTGAGAACTTTCCTCCTTTTGGAAGATACAGATGTGTTTGTGACAATTTGTAGCTGTTAGAGCTGACAGGCCATCCTAAAAGACTTTATATGCTACAGTTTCAAATAGACAGAACATGCTTTTCCATATGAGCTGGTTTATTATTTATCTTATAAAAATCGCATTTTGACTGATGATGTCATATCTATTCGATCAGCTTTTGCGAATTAGCTCACCTCTATCAATATTCTGTCAGGTCTGAATTCCACACTGCAACACCATGTGACAGTATTGCGACACACAGCAGAAGGCAGCTTCAGCACCAACTGGCACTCAGTTTTCTGACATGCGCTCTCATGGATCAATAACCTCTTACATAACATTCTGGTTTGGACTGGAGGCAAGATTCCAGCTGACTGGAACATGTGAAAGGGCTTTGACTCTGTTGACCTACATTTTTCTTTCCTCCTCGAGATCTCTCTCTCTCTTGTCGTTTAACTCCTCTTTCTTTCATTTGCTGAGGTATTTCTCTGCCCCGTTCACGCCTGCCTGGAGAGTCAAATAGGGATTCAGATTCAGACTTGGGTGTCTCCAGCGTTTCTACAACATGCCCAGACATGCAGCCATATAGAATAAAAGACACTTGGAGGGATAGCTCATGGCTAAGCAGTGGATTTTATTTGGACAAATTACATAAACAAGAGTGGTCATGGAAAACTCTCTTTGATATAATAGGAAAATGCATGCCTACATGTTTTTATACTTTGGCGTAACATTTCTATGTTTTTCTTTTCAAACATATTTTTTAGGAATGACATCCGTACCAGTATCTGATTCTTTCCTGTTCAACATTTTGCTGCTGTGAGTTTTGCTCCACAGTGAGAGGTGTGAAAGAAAAAAAAACACCCTGTTTTATTGTCTCTAAAGTGTTAATGCATATCTTAGGTTTGTGTCCATAAACTTATTACTTATCACCCAGTTAGCACGGGAGACGCAGTGTACACCTTGGATAGGTCTCCATCTTTGTTTTATTGCTCAGAAACGCCTTCATTGCAACTTCAGTTATTCAGAGCAACAACTAAACAAGTCGATGGCAGTTTTGGTTGCTTAGTTGTGATTCATCTTGATGGAGAAAACAGGGGGTGTTCTATGTGACTTGACATACACAAACAATGACTAATTGTAGTCTCAATATATTGGATATGTTGTCTGCTTTGTGTGTGTATAATTACACAATTCAAAATTGCCTGGAGCATGTTTAAGTAGCTGAGTCTCCCGCCCTTTGTTTCTAATGATATTCACTTATTTGTAATCTTAAACATATTTTTCCTGTATTCTGTCAGTATATATTTAGATTTGTGCATATTTCTTTCCTGTTAAAACAAACAAACAGACAGTTAATCTAATATTCATTATCGACTATGGTAACAATCAAACATATTGCTACTGTAGCTCAGATCTGGCAAGCCAAACATTTATCTTTTTCATGGACACTATAGTTGAGTGATAATAGGTGAAAAATATTGGGTAGGTAAAAATGTCATTTTTCCTTTATTTCTAGTCCTTTCCTGCCCTTTACTATCATCTACCCACCTGTCTTTCTCCTATTTTAGTCACCTTGTCCACATCCTTCCTCACACTACAGCCCCTCACTCCTCACCTCTCCTTTCAGTCTGGGGGCATATTCAGAGACGTCTAGCCTGGACAGGCACCAAGGACAAGAAAACATCCTCTGGTGACGCCTTGCTATCTCAATTGCTGATATGACAGAATAAAAAAAAAGTTATAAAAGGGGAACTTTTGCACATGTTTATAGTAAAATGTACAACATAGAGTAAAACAAGCATCTTGAAAGAAGAGCAATATCAAAGTTTCGATATGTGTTTGTGTGCTTGTCTTTGCTTATATAAGCCAGTAGTGTAAAACACTGAAGAACAGGAGCAAACTGGCTGACCAAAGCCCCGTCCTCATTGTTACACTGTGTGACATGTCTAGTGTTTTGTCTGCATTTAGTAGATGCAAAGAGGAAAAGGGGGCGGGGAAAATCCAAACAAAGGAAGAATGTCCTTTCAAGATGATGGTACCGTAGGATCATGATGTACAGAACATGAATGGAAAGATGAATCCTGCTGTGTCCTGGCCCACCTGCTGGTCTGTGGACCCCATCAACTGCTGCCCTGTCATACAGCACATTGCCTTCCACAATGCCTCATGGTGTCCACAAGGAGACAGACAAAAAGGGAGGAAACAAGACTGATTATAAAAGAAAGAAACAGAGAATAAATGTCACAATAATCTGAGAAATGCTTGATGTAGTTTTTTTTAGCAGCAGCTTCTGTGTGTAAGAGTTTTAAATTAATTTCAGATGTACCATGGGTATCTTTTCTTATCATTCTACAGTAAAACTGACATTTGATGAAAAATTAGGCCAGTTTTTACAGGTTATAGCTGAACTGCAACTTGGTCATTCAGGTCAGCAGAAAACGGAACCATCCTGGTTCATTTTGATCATAAATATAAATGTGCATGAAAAAAAAGGATCAAAATGTTTCATTTTCACTTGGATTCAAAACAGGAAGTGCTTGACACAGCTCACAGGAGTAACCTGTGTGATCTTGCCAAGAGATGCTTTTGTTTCAGTCATCAGGGTTGGTTAGTCTCCATGCAGAAACCGTTGTGGAGACCATGTCATGTTACATCAGACTAAAAATTTCGCCTATAGTTTAGGTGGATACCAAGCAGCAAAATCTAATTGTACATTGAAAAAGACATGCACATACACGCATCATGTACAGACACTGATTCAGCACTACGTGCTTACAATCAAAGTGACTGCATTTGTCCCTTTCTGACTCATCAGATAGTGTCTCTTGCATCTCTGCTGCTCCCACTTTTGTTCCTAACAGGCCGAACAAAAGTGAAACCAGCAAATACTCCCTGATGGATGTGCTAAGGTGAACTGCTCTTCGCCAACAGAAAAAGACCACACCCAGTATGACCTATGAAATGTGACAGTTGAAGAATTTGCTTCAGGCAAGCTGCAAATTCTTGCTGCCTGAGTTGGAGGTACAAGTACGTCACTGGTGGTGTGCATGACAAATAAAAAATGTCAGGCTAGCTAAGCACAGGTAGAGTGTGTTGGCTTCTTTTTGACTTTTGCAGATTTTTAATAAATGTGAATAAATTATCATTTAT
>JBAMHX010000010.1:17693290-17725110 GCA_037177515.1 Pseudomugil tenellus
TATATATGCTCTCATCATTATATCCCCGAACATGGCGTGTCGGATATCCTTAGTGTAAGAGCAATAACTACAACAGTTTTCACAATTGGAATTTGACACTTTGAATTTACGTGTTTAGGTCTTCAGTGGGACAAACTTCATCGAATTTCAGCATTTTGGGATTAATGGTTTCCTCACTAAGCCACTTTATGCACAAAAAAATCTGATTTTTGCCTATATCTCTGGAAAGATTTACAATTGGATTCTGTTTAAGTCCCCAAGAGGACGATACGTATTTCACAATTATCGGTTTCATGGTTACCCCACCAGGGGGCGCTTTACTCATGAAATTTTTTTTGGCTATATCTTTAGATCTCAAATCAAGTGCAAATATTAGGTCACGTCCTCAGGATGCATCCTGTCCTAACTTCATACCAGGCTAGTTCAACGGTTTGACACCAGGTAGAGCTTTGTGACTGAACATGTGCGGCTTTATATTTTTATATTGTGTGTATTCGAGGATTGGTGAATTGGAATGGGGTGTTCGGGGATATATCCCTAGGGGTTGCTTCCGACGACCTTGTTAAAAATAAGGGAAATAAGCTGAGCAATGAAATTGCTACAGTAATATACAAGTTGTATTTATTTCCAGGAATAAGGATGGCATATCAATGCCTTTCTGATCAGTTTCACTCTTCAGCTTTTCTTTTGCATAAAATATAGTACACGCAGATATGGGAATTAAATTAGGGGGAAATAACTTTGATTTCAATCCAAGAATGAGAATTTGGATAGGGAGAAGTCCTTTTTCATAGTCACAACAATGTTAACATCTTAAATTAGAAGACTTTAAAATAGTACATTCACTTGATGTTTGGGAGAAAAAAAATCATGCTGTTATGTAAAACTGAATAAAAAATTCTTTTTTACAATATATAACACAACAGTCTGAATGAAACATCGTGAAAGTTTTGAAATTCAGACTACAAAAACCAGATACTGCATGGAGTCAATGTCTGCATACACAGTACCTGATGTAAAGAGGCTACGTATCTAGTAGGATATATGCTCCTCAGTTCCTATCCTGAGCTTTAGGTCAGAAGAAGCATTAAAACATAATAATCACAAGAATCCTTTTTATAATAATAAAAATTATAATTGTAGGAGTCTAAATATATATATTTTTTTGTTAATTAATATTTGAAGTTATTCAAGTAAAGTGCTAATGTTTGTTTTAAAATATTTGAAATGCATCTTTTATTTTACTTGGAAAGAAGAAGAGGTTACCATGCTTTGTTAATTTCATCTAAAAATTATTTGCTACTTTAGAGAGGATGCAGTGATTTGCTGATATAGCTGACTTGGCATGCAAGGACCGGTTTCCTAATCACACGGTGGAGTAGAGCCACACAGTTTTGTTTTACCTTTCACTTTCTCGCTTTAATTTTTCTTATTTTGTTTTAGTTTTTAGTTTTATTTTTCATACTTTGGAGAACTACTGAACAAATTGTTGAAGTTTTGAGTAAAATGTTCAACCTAATCCCACTGATCCTGTAGAGTCTTGCTTTTAATTGCCATGTGGATTACAACAAGGAATAAAGCTGAGTGTTGTTATGTTCGCTGTGCAATTTACGGCATTTGACAATAAAAAGAAAAAATCCATCCTGTACAAACAAGAAATGAAACATTCGTTAAAATGGTTTTCTTGTCTTAGTATTATCTGTGAGAGACAGTCGCTATGTAATACACATACAATGTGTTTTGCAGGTGGTTTCTGCTTTGCATGAGAGTGTGAATTTTCATGTGGATAATGAGAATGTGTAACAATATCCTCTATGCAACAGCTAGGTTTCATGTCTGCATGTATGTGTGTGCAGCTGCAAGGATTGGTGTTGACAGTGTGTCTGCCAGCACACTTTTTATGTGTGTCTATGTGTACATTGTTATGTTCCAGCTGTCTGAATGGATAAAACTCAGTGGGTGGATAAACACAGCAGTGAATGTCACAGACACACACACACCCACTCAGCATGGAATGGCTGTGGGGACAGTGCTATAATAAAGTGCATGAGAGCCCTGACTAAGATGGACTTTGACAAGACCACAGATCCCAGATTTAGTGAGGTCAATAACAAAGAGCAAGTCATGCAAAGTTTGTATTAATATTATATATTATTGTTTGTAGTGGGTGGATGTTTTTCAAAAAGCCTGTTTTCAGAGCATATTAGTTTTTTAACTTTGATTTTAACTTTTTAATGTATATTTTTGATTCACAATCCCATTGTAACAAGTTTCTAAATATATAACCCTTTTTTTTACATTGGACAAGAAATGAGATCTTATCTTATCGAATTATATGCTAATATTTAATTTATTTGTGAGTTCTGTTCCTTTTTTCATAGAGAGCGATGCAGATTATTATGCATTTCAACACACTTTTCTTTTTAAAACAAAAACCTTTTAATTCTGTCCCTGTTTTTTCTAATTAAAATGTATGACTTGACGAAATAACCAGACTGGACAACAATAATACATGTTTGACAAAAAACAAAGCATTTGACAAAAGTTAGCTCTGTGTTTTAACTAAGAAGTAGCATATATGGTATTAACCCTAATGTCATTTCACAACCATTTAATGGCAATAGATAAAGAGACCCAGTATCTGCTACTATCTGATGGAAAAATTACAGTAAAATTGACCAAATTCATTTTATTTAAATGGCAAAGAACTTTCAAAATTTAATTTAGGATAATTCAGCCCTTGATCCGTGCAATGGTTAGCGTAGCTCACTGTCAATGTTTTTCTTCAGATTCTTCATACTGAGAGTAATCTAAGTGTTATTTACTGCAGAGAAGACATTGACTATTCATATACTAAGCCTGATCCACTTATATAAAAAAGAACCTTTTAAGCTTTCATTTGCTTTTTTTTCTTTATGCAATTAAACAAACTATTACTGTGTTTAATATGTATAATTTATTTTAATGCACAATAATAAGTACAAGTGGCACATATTTAATAGAAAAAGAATTGTAAAAAGTCTTGAACTTTCCATCCTGGAGTGAGACCAACATTGTCAAGTTTCACCAACAGATGTTGAACAGCTGAGGAAATAAAAAAAAAAAAAAACTAAAATAGTTGTTTATGTAACAGAAACATGCCTCCAGCCACTAAATCACACAAATATAACTGATATAGACTCACTTCAACAAGCCTAATGGCAACAACTCACATATCCCTCTATTTCATGTATTAATACATAAAATAAATTTTTTTACACGTGGACAGTGGATAAACAGATCCAATTAATTCAGCTTAAATTAATTTAAGGTTCTCTCATTTTTGCCAAGGCACAAGGCTTTCTGGCCAGTGAACATACTTCTTGTAAAAGTGAACAACTAAAATATCCCTTTTAAAAGGACAGTGCAGTTCCAGGGGAAACTATGCAAATGCGATAACATACTAACAAAATGTACAAGTAGATTAAATTTATCAATAAATGTACAGTATGTTTACATGTCTCAAATTACAGAAGAGCACTTTTCTGTTTCATGCAGGCACAGATTTGGGTCCTTCATGTCATAAATCTAAGCAATATTCTTAAGCATCAGTGCAGTTTATTAACGGTGCCTTGTGGAGTTTTTCACTTTGTGTGCAATGAGTGGGTTTGTTTTGTTTGTACTGTGTCATACGATCCAGCTGATTTAAAGATGGCTGGGATGCCTCAAGTATTAAAAGAAGAGATCTATGTGTTATTAGGCACTGACATAAGCAGATAAATGTCCCCCAAAAAATGTATTTTACCAGGACTTTTGTGAGAAAGAAGTACATTCACCAAGTTTAATTAATCCACACAACTGCATAACATTTTACAAGGTACCTACAACTTCAGTTAAGCTTTGTTCATCGTGTGTAGGACCTTTGCCAGTTATAAATGGCATGGATATTGTGGGAACACGCTGGCACCCGTTTACAGGTACTGACACTGCGGTGACGGAACAGTCTCTCTGCTGCAACTCCCCCCAGGCCTTTTCTCCTTGCAGCTAGTTGCTTTGCTCTCTCCTCTGCACTGAAAAAGTCAGTGGTGGCCCTGAAGAATTGAAACAGAACTCTGTGGCTCCAGTTAGCACCATGGATTTTCACCGCACTGTTTGTAGCAGCCACAGAACCGATTGCACATGATGCACCAGGAACACTCCTCCCAGACTGGGTGGAGAAACCACAGTGACCTCCATGGTCAGTCAGAAGAAGAAAAAAGTGTGGGTTGGACTCAAAAAGTTCCAGGGGAACTGTGGTCTGAGCATCTCCGCGGATAGGATCATCCCTGGCACACACACTCAGAACAGGAATGGCCACTTCATCCACATCTCTTAAAGGTTCATTTCGTTCCCAGTAAGCATCCCAGGCACCTGAAGTATTGCAGCTACTGCTGGTCCCTATTGGCACCGCTGGTGTACAGTTGCCAAGTCCAGTCTGACAGAACAGAGCTTCCTCCACACCACGCAATGTACAAGCAGAAAACAGAGCATCTGTTTGCAGTGTCTTCCCCAGTGCTGTTCTGTATCTGTAAAGGACAAATGCGCAGAACAAGACATACAGAGAGACACAATAGCAGTTGTCAAAAGACTGTAAGTGAAAAAACACTTCATCTGTTTCAATCTGTAATGTTCTTTATTTGAGAAACTTCACCCGGGTCACGATGTCCCTCAGAATCAATTACCTGACAACGAGCAGGCCATCTGTTTCTATGGTAACATGGTTGTTTTCCTCAATCGTTGTGCTTTTCCAATAAATAGTATGCGAGGACGAACGTATGTTAGAGTTACAAGTATTGTTTTGGAGAGAGTACCTTTTGGCTTTTTTATGTAAAATAAAAAAGAACAACAAGGCAACAGCTCTATAATCTTATTAAAAACATAATAGTGTTGTGTGTTACTGCGAGGAAAGTTAAAAAAAGGATGGAGCTGTTCATTTCAATCTACCAAACTTAGTTTATGTTTTTCACAAAGAAACCTTTTGAATATAATACAGTGTACATATAAAGTACCTATTTGCCACAACTACATATTCTTGAAAATAGAATATTTTAGGTGTTCACAACTGTGACAGAGTGCTGTATGGAGAACAGAAACTACTAGCAAAACATTAGTTTTAAATGGCTCAATAAATGGATACACTAATAGATTATACAAAAATACTGAAAATTATTTCTACTCAGAAACAAAAAAAATGTTATGTAAATTTGTGTTCATTTAACTTTTTATTAGTATTTCAATTTTTTACTTTTCAGTTAACTTGTTGATTTTTGTTTTTGTTATAACTGATTTATTTCTGTATTTTATACTTTGCTTGGGAGGGGACATTACATGTAATCATTTTTTAGTCCCCCATAGCATAGTACTGTCACCTCCCAGGTGGGATAGTCTCTAGACTAAAACCTGCTGGTCAGCTAGTGCCTTTCTGTATGTTCTAACCTGTTTTCCCTGTATGTCTGTGTGGGAGCATAAATAAAGTGTGTTTTGAATTAAATAATGGCTCCCACTCAGCTTCCAAATCACACTGTAAAAATCAGTCATGAAAACACGTTTCCCTTGTTCAACTCTGCTTACCTGCTGAGACACATCTTCTGGTACAAAGCCAGGGCCCATTCTAGGGGCCAACATAAGCCGTTCTCATACCAGCTCTGACAGCGAAACACAGGGGACAGGCAGACAGCCGCCGTCACATAGCTTGATGATCCACACTCCCCCAGGTAAGACAGGAGGAGGCCCGACCCAGAGCTCTCACTCACTGCATACAGTCTTCCTGCTGGCTGTCTGTAGCGAATGTAGCGCACAGCTTCACGCAGATCTGTGGGGTCGCCAAACTGCTGCAGTTTGAGGGTGGTAAGCGGTGTGCCGTTGTGACTACGTCGGTTAAAAACTGCCGGAAGGTAGCCGTGGGACAGCGCCATTTCACACAGCTGGAGAAAAGAGAGGCAGGAATGAATAAACAAAAGGATAGGCCAGTGTCTCAAAAACACCAGGCTGTGAAATGGTTTATGGCAGATAAGGAATGTAGTTTATACACGCTACATTGACATAAAACAATCCTTTTTTGTTACTCTTTTGACTAGGCTACAGGCATGACTTTGTGTGGCCTCATGTCTTGGTTATATTTAACAATGCCTTCTTTTAGAACAATGTTTCCACTTTCTTCCACTAAATCTCAACACAGCTGGAACACCTGAACATGCATAATCTGACTTTGATAGAGAAAAAGAAACAGCCTGCAGCTTGCCTAGATGAATGAGAACATATTTATTTTTATTTCACCACTTCTATGTGTTTTGAATTCTATAAGCTGCCCTACAAGTGAGCATTAAAACCTAAACGCAGGCTTTGAGGTGGCATCAGCTTAAAACAAAGGTGTCGACCTGTTTGCATACCCCGTAACACTGTTATATTAAAAGTTAATTCCCCACATTACCTACAGATTATCACGTTTCTGTATGATAGCCTTCCATTTGAAAACAAACAAGCATTTGTGGCAGCTCTTAGACCCTGCATTGTCCTTGAGAACAGCCCATATTATGCATGATTGCAGCTGAGATATAGTTCCTGCAGCCAGTCACTCTAGCTGCCTTTGAAAAATGCTGCAAATGAAACCAACACAGGAAACCTGAAAGGGTATGAATATAGAAACTTGCAATGTCACAAGCAGGATGTCTGCACACTTGGTCAAGGGTGCTGAAAACAAATATGGATTGACTTGTTTTATCTACTGAACTGTTATCTCTTTCTTGTCTTTATAGAAATTGGCGATCATGAGAAAGTTGAGTTGTGAAGTCATGCCATTTCCATCAAGTGGCAGAACATGCTGAACTTTACTTTTCAGTTCAGTTGAGTTTTGCACATAACCACTTTCAAGGTTGTCTATAGAAACTTTAAAGGTTTTTGCAAGTAAATAATTTTTACTGAAATTGATTTGCAGATTTACTCACAGAACATTTGACATAGATGCTAACAACAGTAAGTGATATTTTAATTTCTACAAATATCATCATGGTTTTCTTCACTTTCTTAGGTTTTTGTGGTGTTTATGCCTTAAAAGTCATCCATCCAGTGATGCCATCTATTTGGAATTTAGTATACAAAATCAATCCATCTATCCATTTTCTACCGCTTATTCTCGAACGGGGTCGCGGGGGTGCTGGAGCCAATCCCCTCACATCGGGTGAGGGGCGGGGTATATCTTGGACAGGTCGCCAGTCCATCACAGGGCCAACACACAGACAAACAACCATGAACACACACCTAAGGGCAATTTAGAGCCTTCAATCAGCCTATTCCCAAGGTGCATGTTTTTGTGTGGGAGGAAGCAGGGGTACCGTCTGAGCCAGGGATCTAACCGGCAACCTGTTTGCTGTGAGGCAACAGCGCTAACCACCGGGCCACCGTGCAGCGCCAAAATCAATCCATAAGAAGGAAAGATGTCTTTTTAGTTTTTAGTTTCCTTTGGACAAAATAAGAATAAATGTTTTAATAAATGGTTGAATTACGATTTAATAATTTAATAAAACCAGTTAAATGGTTAAACTTGAAATAGAAATGGGATAACAACCACTCACTTCTTTGTTACATTCCCAAATCAAGTGGCGAAGATGTCTGATTTATTCTGATTTTCAAGACATGCTATTGACTTGAAAAAATGGCTTCTGGCAACATCTGATCTTTTTGACAGACAAAGCTAGGCACATGTTAAGGCTGATGTAAAAATTGGAAACAAAAGTATCATGTGGGGTTTACTCTGTCACACTCAATACAATAAAACATGTTTTTAGTCTTAGCCATGCTGCTTTTAGCTGCTTCTGCAACACTTGTGTCAGAAAATGAGTCAAAGATCATAACTCACTGAAATCTAAACCATTTTTAACACAATTTTATTCACTTTAAATGCCAAATTTTTACTAATGCATTATATTTGTAGATACTAGAAAACTTTCTTTATACACACATTTTATTTATGCTTTTTAGCCTTTAAATGTACTGACTAATAAATCAGTTTATTACTCAAAAGCTCTCAATATAAAGAGATAATAAAAGTAAGACATTGCTGAAGTCTACAAGTTTAATAAACAGTCTGGGGTTTGCCTTCTTTTCAATTGTGTGTTTAATCTCAAAAGTTTGAGACAAGCAATGGCTCTGTTGTATTCTC
The DNA here is from genome assembly GCA_037177515.1 of Pseudomugil tenellus. NCBI lineage: Eukaryota > Metazoa > Chordata > Actinopteri > Atheriniformes > Pseudomugilidae > Pseudomugil > Pseudomugil tenellus. Next base: position 17,701,467 of record JBAMHX010000010.1, read on the forward strand.
TTAACATCTAAACTATCCAAACAAGTTTTATTTTACTCTAAATCTGAAGATATCTTATTAGAATTCAGAGGAAGTGCCAGAATCGCTGTATTAAATATTTACCAACTGCAGAACACAACAGTAGTGTTAACCCATTTGTCATTATGTATAAAAAGAAAATTTCTTGTTCCAGTTACACTGCAGGACAGCGACAGGAAAGGTCAATGCTGAGCAAATACAATGTAGTGTCAGTCATTCTTTGTTCAGTAGCTTCTTCCTCTGAGCTTTCTGAGATTTTGAATCATTGTGATTCCAGAGAAGGATACAAGTGGAAAGCTAACATGAATATGAATCCCTTCAGAGTTCAGCTAAATTCTCAAAAATGAAGTGCTAGATGATTAAGAATCTTATAATTTTAATGAGAGCTGTGAGAGATAAGATCTGGTGGCTGACGGAATGAGGTGATTCAAGTATGAACTGGTTGTTTCCTGCCAGCAAGCTCAAGCATTAATTTGGCCTCAAGGTGGTAAAAAAAGATAAGATCTCTGCAGAAAAACAAGAGTTAAAATACTCTGTTACTTTTCTCTAGCACTATTTTATTGGTAATATTTCACTAAATCCAAAGGCATTGCAGAATCCCTGTTCTATCATAAAAAGCTACATTTTTTCCTCAGGCAATAAACAATGACTCATGATCAAGTATGAATCCATAAAAATATATGCAGATACAGTATAAAAGGAAAAACTTCCATTGAGACTTATTTAGTGTTTTAGATAAAACAGAATGAAAAGATTAAAGTTATCTGATATTTCATTTCTTTAAATTCACTTTTCTCATAATAGCTGTAATGCATTAACAATATGGATTTTTCATTTCGTTTCATGTTCATTTCAGAAATAGAAAAAAAAAAACAAAACACTCAGGCACTTTTCGCCAGAGCTGATTAAATGTCAGCTCAGTGTCAAATTCCTGTAGCACACACACAACACTCATTGCTCTGACATCACCACAAAGACACTATCAGCATGAGGCCTCTGCACTCCAGTAACATTCCCCATAATACCCAACTGAATATCTTAAATGATGTCTGCTTCAAAAACCTCCATTGTTGAAATAAGTCACAAATCATATTAAGTTGTGGTGTCATTTAGTTAAAAGCTTTATACAGACAGAAAACAGCCTCACTGCAAAATGCTGCTTTCTTCTCAGGCAAAACGTTTGTCTAAACCTTGCAGGGCATGAGTGATCAATCAAAAATTAAATGACTGTGTGTTTATCATAAGGTTAGCTGGAATATGCTCCAATAGAAATAACTTCATATACAGTATTTTCACATGAAGAAGAAAGAAAAGTCTGCAGGCTTTTCTCAGAGGAAAAACACTCTGCTCCCACTCTGACTCAAATTACCTGTAATGCAACACTGACTGGAGGAAACGAAAAAAAAAAAAAGCAGAAATCCAAACATTTTACAATGTGACGTCCCATCAGCCTTCATAAAAACTGATTTTAAAGTGCTAAAACACAGTAAATATTTATTTTATTCTTATGGGGTAGTAATGATGGTTTCGTGACTGAACCAGCTGCTAAACCAGGGATCCTCAGTGGCCGGTGTCCTGTAGGTTTTCCTGGAACACACTTGACTCAGAAAAGCTCTGCATATCTGCTCAATACACATTGATTTGAATCAGGTGTGCTCCTGCACTTGGAAAACCAGCAGGACACCAGCACTCGAGGACCAGTATTAAGGATCCCTGTGCTAAACTGTCAGTTTGACATGACAGCTGATTTATAGACAAAAGATACCAAACACTGGGAAGTAATTGCATATATTATTTAGGAAAATGTCTTGATTTTCATTGTAAAATAATACTTGGACACTAGGAATACATTTCCCTCATTCTCCACATGTCTAATTGACACATCATTCAGTCTCCTAAATCATGCAATACATTCTCTGCACTGTTCAGCCACTACGACAGTAAAAATCTTCCCAGCAACAGAAATCAGTCCGGTATTCCTTATGACTGTCTGTAAAACTTATTATACACAGTTTTACTTCTCGGTCAACCTCTGCCAGCATCAAAGTGTGAACTTTGCAGAGAGTTCAGGGGCTGGAAATTACAGCTTGATGAACAGAAAACTCAGTAGCCTTGGAGACGTCTGCACAGATGGTAATTCGTTATATCTGGAATTTATATTAATGAGAGAGAGTTATTAAGCAATGACCTGTAAATTTACTGTAACTAGGTCATGACATGCACCGAAATAAATTTGCTCTGTCAGGAATATATGTGACGGTTGTTTATAACATGAGTTGAGACGATTGCAACAGCTGGATGCCTGCTTGTGGGAATACTTATGGATTTTGACAGAACATCTCTGAACATCAATTAAGGGAACCATTTAGAGATGAAGATTAAATTAATTTCAATAATAATTTGATAAGATTATGTGGTGGTTATGGCCTGACAATGCATATTTTTATATTTCAGAGATGATATGTTGTTTCCCATTCTTACCAGAAGTTAAAAAACACTGATCTTCATTCTTCAAGCTGCAGCAACTGGTTCCAGTGCAAATTTACACTGGAACATGATCCGTGATCTGCTGTATTATTTTAATACAAAAATCATTAATTTTGTAAGATTTCTTTTATCTTTATTTAGCTTGAGCTGTGGTGGCCGGTGGTGCAACACACACATCTAAATTGGTCATAAGAATAACAACACATGGGCGTGTGTCTTTTTCTGTATTCTTGTAACAAACCTGTCTCTATTAACTTGTCTCATGACCAGTGTTTACTGGGATATACTTCTACAGGATGAAATGGGTATAGATAAAGAAAGAATAGGAATATTACAACAGTATCAATTTAATCCTCATAGCAGTAATAGCACTGCACCGTACACAATGACCACTGACCAGTATGTATTTCATTACCGAATAAGTGACTCTCGCTTTAAAAGCCTTTTAATAAAGGCTTTTAATTTTTCTGAAAAAAAAATCATCCAATGTAGTTTAAACTTGTTGGTTACATTACTGGGGACCCACGTTAGTGCACTGAACTGTCTGAAGCAATGTGGATAAAGGTTTCAGTAGATTTTTTTTTAGCTCCGTCATTCAGTTCATTCAAACACAACTGAAAGGACACTGAACCCTGCTTAGATTTTACACAGATTACTGTGTAAAATATCCAAGTTAATATTTTCTGTGTTTTCCTTCAGGTTTGAATTAACTTTACATCCATAATAGTTTATAGAAGAACAAACTTAATTTGGCAAGTGTATAATTTTAACTGTCCTTTGGATACTGTGTAGCCTGTGTGTTCGTTTTGCTCTGCTGCATTTGGCATTTTTAATATGACCACTTCACTAATATTATAAACTCATATTTAGAGTAAAAAATTGCATTTCAATTTAGATAAGCTGCTGTCAAAACAACAAAATCAAATACTGCCATTCTGTTAAAGCTTAATGTATTCCTGGGATGTGCAGAGGTGTACATTCCTGGTTCAAAAAGTCACCGACCAGTCACCAAACCAGCTGAATTTAATGGGAACAGATCCTCCGCCAGGTGAACAAGCCTGTAAGTGAAAACACCTGTTCTAAATGCACAGCTAGATCCAAAAAACATGGCAGGACTTCTACTTCATGGTACCTAGATTGTACATCTCTGGGGATGTGCACATGGTTGGTGTGATGGCCTGTTGCACCACTGGGTAATATAAGACCTCAAATGTCAATAAGGATTATTTATTAATAAATAAATGAAGCAGGGCTTATAGGGAGGCTGGTTAGTAATGTCTAAGATTAGAACACACTGCCTAGATTAATCCAGTACACAATTTTGCAATGTTTATCTGCTGTTGAAAAGTGATGCTAAAGGCTCCCACCTTCCTAGAAAGATTCGGTCAACACATGAGTTTATGTGGAAAAAAATGTCAATCACTGTCATTTGTTACTACTTTGTCTCTTAGCCCGATTACGCAAAAAAAAAAAAAAAAAAAAAACACATTTTCAAACTTCATGCTCAGATGTAGCAATAAAAGTAGAAGAACTCATAATATTGTGTGCAAAACAGCAACTGGTAAATGTGCTTCACAATAACCAATTAGGTATGAGAGCATAAAGACAAATACCTAAATTCCTACATTTTGCATTACTTTTATTGATGTTGCATTAATTAAACTTGTAGACAACTGTGATAAAAAGATTAATACTGAAAGAAAATTAGTTGAATAAAATTATACACAAGATAAGCTGTAGATAACAGTATCTATATAGGTCAATATGTAAAAGGGTGGAATGAGACAAAGTAGCATAAGAAAAACTGAGCATCGAATTCTGAATAATTAAAGAGCATATGACTAATTTATTATTTCCTATGTGTTTGAAATGTGTTGAGTTAAAAAGAGAGAGACAAGAACCATTCTAATGCAAACATGAGCTCTTTTTTTATCTCCTTCTCAAACTGTACCTAGTTTCGGCATGGCGAGTCTCCCTAGTGACAATCTCCTTTGGTGTACATCCCTTATGGTGCCTCTGCTTCCAGTCCTCTCATGCGTAACTGCTGACAGCATCACAAATGCTCTAGTCTGATGGTAAAAATACATAAGCTGCAGTTCTGATTAAGACATGTCTCATATTTTCCTCCATATTTTTGTTCTTTTTGTTACACTTTGCACTTAGACAACCACAATATAAAAATAATCTGCCCTTTCGAATTAACAAAACACATAACTTTATTCTTTATGGTTTAACGTTAAAAACTATTTCTTTTCTGAGACTATTCTGTCAGGTGTTACGTCTGATATGGAGCCAACATTGAGCCTAGAAGAGATTTTCATACAGCAGGTTCAGTACAAAATTAAGCTTGATGTTTAGTCGCCCTGAATGGTGAAAGATCCAGTCAGCGTTCATGTTGCACAGGAGTGCACTTGCAAGCTTCACAAATCAAGCGATGCTTTGTAATCCCTCACTCAATTACCTCTGTCAGTCTATTGAGAGCAGACTGCTGCTGCATCTGTCTTTTTTTTACTGCTCCACTCTTCTCCAAATGAGCTTGCCTTGGCTCAAACTAAAGGGGCTGCCTTTGCACAAGCAGCTTGTTGATTTGCAAAAAAACAAGCATTTCCTTTAAATAACTTTAGCACGTTTGCCTCAATCAGATAATATGCTTTTGTACATGTAAACAGAACATGTGCATTTAGTTTATTTGGAGTAGAAAATAACTATTAAATGGTTTATGATTTATGTGTTATAGGAACTAACCTACATTACACTTCGGCTATGGAAATATTCACTTCTGGTTTCTTTGAAAGAGCCCTCTATCACTATAGGCTACACTGTAACTTACCTCTTCCATCATGCTGTTGTGAGAAAGAAGAAGAGCAGTTGCAAAATTCCCAAAAAGCATGACCAAACAAACATTTGTGACTAAAATGAAAGAAATTGCTCGGTTTAGAAATAATTTTGCAGGCTGTATGGTTTAAAAAATGTCCATTTTAAGTAACAATTAACAGCCATATCACGTTTGTGAAGAATCTTAGTTTATTTGAAACAGGGGTAAATTTACTTTTTTGTGTGTGTTATTGAATTTTAGCATAAATACAAGTTGCATGTTGTGGATTTCAATTTCTTATTTATGGGGTCATTTCCTGCTGTTAGGCGTATAAATCAAGACGCACAGATTACCTTTAACACATTTCTTGTGATCCTCCCGAAAGAGTTGGGGATAATGAGAAGAACCGGACTGGTGGAGTGACTTGAAGTCCTGCGTCTTTTCTGGCACGATGGCACTGCCCAGTCCAACGACACCAACCCATCATCGCTCAGCTGCAGATTGTCCCGCACAAACTGGACCGATCTTTCATGCGGCCAACACGCCTCGTAAAGAGTCTGAAGCAAGGCGCTGGCTCGCCACGTCCAGCCGACACACGGCGAGTAATCAGTGAAAGTCTTGCAGTGTTTCTGCAGGTAGTTGGCCAGAGCAGACGGTTTGCATATAAGCGCAGCGCTGTGCGCGTTCTCCTCGGTCGCAGCTCCAACACGGACCGGTTTGGAGACGTCGTTCCCACATCTGACCGAGCCGGACCTGTCCTTAATTCCGCGTTGTGAGATTTCCAATCTTTGGAGCACATCATCCGACTTGTGCCTGGTACCAAAGTATTTGGAAACTGGCCATATAACGACCAACAGGACCAGAAAACACACAGCTACAAGCCATTCCACCATTGGCATGGTTGGGAGGAACAACGCGAAGACAACGCAAACACTTTCACAGTTAATTTTGGAGCTGAAGCTGCTTTGTAGACATTATGAAAAGCAGCTCATGTGAAACACGCTCACTCCTACACTTTCCTGGTCTTGTCTAAACTAGTGTTCAGCAACTAACATAAGATTTTTTTTGGCATCCCACCAGCGCGCACCAGTCCCTGCGTGTACAATGCTCCTCTCATGTCAGCTTAGTCCAGACATCCGAGCACACCATCTTCCTGCATCTTAATCTAGCCTGTTCATATATGTGTCACCTCAGCCCAACAGCTTGGAGCGCGAGAATTGAGCTCGGATTGGAAACGCCCCCACAACAACCCCCAGCCCGTGTCCACCCACTAAACTGAACAGGTACTCCGTGTTTAACGATGCTGTGGCTTTCTATTAAATGACTTCCAGGAACCCTGAGCCAGAAGGTGGACCTTTGGGCATTTCCTTCAAACTCATCCACCTCTCTGAGAAAATAGATGAAAGATTAACTAAATTATTGTTTTAATGACCAAACCAGGCAGACGGACATATTTGCCACTTGACCTGAAATGAGCGTGGTCTCTATAAAATCTGCATTCTTTCTGAAAGAATTTGGTAATATGTGCTCATTGTGACCTTGTATTCTTAATCCATTGAGAGAACAAACGCGAATTAAGCAAACAAAGGGTGCTTTTGGTCTAGACTGTAAAGGGTCTGCTTTTGTAAAAGCTTAAGCTTGAGCCCCAGTGTCTTAGATTCTACTCATTTTTAATATGACACTTAAGAAATGGCATTTTAAATTAAATGCACATGACCCATGGAAAGATTAAGAAAGATTAGCAAGTCATGCCATTATCTTCAAGAACAAATTATCTTTGTGGGCTACTCTGTTGATAATGTCTGTTTTAAATGGGCTTCATTGCATGGGGCAAAATAAATGAAAAAAATCTGCTGTTTTAGATTATATAGTTATTGGAATATTAAATTTACATTCACAGTATATCCCACTGACAGAGCTGATAGAAAACATTCACTTTGTCAGATGTTGGCAAACATGTTTCCAACAGTTATTTAAGCAGTGCAAGATTTGTAGAACACGTCATCCAGTGTTCACTCCATCTTGAAATAAACTAAACAAAAACTGACAATCAGTAGATTGTCTGTGTCCCAGTTTTTATTTACGTCAGTAGATTAATTGAGGGTAAATGAAAACAAATGGCACATGCCAAACCAATAAGCTTCGATTAAAGACAAATGAGCAGCTACAGAGATCACGATACCATCTTAGAGACTATGAATACCACAGCAACAGACACAATAGTGGCACACAGGAACATTGGGTGGGGGGAGATATTATTCATGCCAGTTTATACAATTGAAAATTTTGCCATTTGTAAACATGCAGGAGTTGGGATATTTTAATCTCATTTTAGTTTGGCCAGTGCAAGTTGTATGTGCTTTTAGTTGTATGTAGTGGGAAGAGTATTTTTTAAATGTGGAAAAATGGGATTGCAGTTATTCTACATCAAACAAAACTTTACTACACTGACACTATCCACAAAGTAGTGAATTAAGCTGTTTAACCATGATGGGAAATTATATATTTAAATACAATCTCACTGCCCAATGTGCCATACACATTCATCCATATGCAGGACAGATGTGATGTGGCAGACCCAGACAAGACTCAATTGCAAGGATCAGTGAAGGCAACACTTAGTAAATAACCAGAGGAAAGAGGAGGGGTTAAACTACTGTGCAAACTGCACAGTTATGGCTTTGGCAAAAACAAAGTGCAGCAACAAAACAACGGTTAGAAATACAGAAGCTGTTTTATTGGCAGTAAAAGAAACTACAAAAAATTTCAGGTCAAAGCTTACAGAGAGCCCAAACAAGAGGAACAACAGGCTGACCACTCGTACAGACATAAACAATCTGGCAAGTGATGACGGAAACCAGAGCAGTGTACGTTGAATGATGAATGATGACCAACAGGACTGTAAAGGTGGAAAACAGATGATTGGACAAAGATGAGGACACACAATTACAAAAAAGCAAAAAAGTTCTTTCAGTTTTATTATTATTTGTAGAAAGAAAGATGACTAGGTTAGAAAAGAGAAAATGCATCGTTGGGCTTAGTAACAAACAATGATAAAGTGTTGAAATATCCTTTCAAGTCCCTTTTTATTGACACCGTTTCATTTTTGTACCAATGAAAAGGTTGTCATGTGTTTTAAGATGAGATTTAGCTAAAATTGCTTTGTGAGAGAATATTTTTCAGGCAGTTTGAAGCCAAATAAACTCAAGAATCAAGTATATTGAGAGACATGCAGGTTAAAAATGTTAATTGGAACCATTTATCACTTTCACTGTTTTAAAGCCAAGGTGAATAACTATTTAAGTCTATCTAAACATCTACATCATATGTTATCAAAACCCTGCTCATCTATATATTATTTGTGTGTCATGATTTGAGTGTTTTGCAGACTTAGTTCTGGGTTCTTGTTTTATTTTTTAGTTTTGTTTGTGCTTCCTGTTCCAGTTTATTTCCTGTTAATTAGTTCACCTGGTTTCATTTAGGTTATTCATTCCATTTACACAATATGTTTTTCCAGTTCACATTTACTGGTCTATTGGTTGTCATTCACTCCCCGTTCTTGCATTTTTTGTATTTTAAGTAGCTTCGGTTAAATTAAAACCTTGTTCATATGTAGTCCTTTGGCCTCCTGCCTTTCATCCTGTGTTTGCCCCCCCCCCTTGTTAAATGGTGTTTTATCAACTCTTGGGCATATTCGGAAACATTCAATTTGAGGCACAAAAACCAAGATGATGCTGCAAATGGCGGAAATGTGACAAAAACCAAACAGATTTTAATCAGATATACAAATAAATGCACCTTCCACACATCACTGCTATCTTTTCTGAAAACACAGACAATGGCAGCATCAACATATGAAACTAAAGAGTCTATGCAGAGCTCAACACTGGTCCTTTTAATGTGCAGATGTGGTATGTGAATATTAAGACACTAACTACTTCACATCCATATTGACTGATGATAAACAATCTTACTGAAATTAAAGCAGGTAAAAAAAAGAAAACAGTAATTTTGGCTTTGTGTTACATTTTTAACTATTTTCTTTCCTGTTTTAAAAGCATTACAATTCTTAAATAAGACACTTGTAAGATTGCGTTGAAGGTAATCAGATTTCTCTTCTGTCCCTTTTTAAACAGTCAATTATTACAAAAAAAGGTCATAAGAGACAAAAAGACATCTGGACAAGAACAATATGTTTCGTATTGATGAAAACAGACAAGGGGGAAACAAGGAAAAAGATCATCAAATCATCTTGAATCTTAGCAGCAGATTAAAGAACCTGATTAGATAAGGTTGGACTGTACATGCACTGGTGCTTTTTAGAGCAAGGCCCTGTCTAAGTAAAAAGCCCCTGGAAAATTTCACAGAGGTTGTCACAAAACAAACAGACAGGGCTTTGTTTGAAGACCATGACCCTCATGGCGACTGAGAAAAGGCTCATAAAGAAGTAATTTTTAAAGAAGTAAACACCTGTGACAATAGAAGTGGTCTTTCTCATTCAATAGCTTTAGGGAGTGGACTGACCAAATATATATAAACATCACTAGTTAAAATCATGAGAATTTCCCCTTTTCAAGCTGAAGCCATGCAACCAATAAACAACAAAGGGGAAGTGATGCCCAGAGCCCTCAACAGTTTAACTGGATTCTTTGTGTTTGTTTTATTCAGTTTAGTAAAGGTGTGACAAGTTTAAACAGTTGAATCAAGATGACAAATGTCCATACTCAGACACGCAAAACACACACACAATCTGCAAACTGTTTTGCTGAATGAGGCATGCACCCAGGAGTGCTGACACAATAGGAAAAGTAGGCCACTAGGCCATTTAAAAAAGCTGAAAAAACAACCTAAAGCCTTCGAGGATGCGTTTTACACATTAAGTGAATGAGTCTTTACTGTGAAAGGGAAAATGCAGTCAGCACAGACATGTGAATAAAACAATAAAATTATTTACAGTGACTTCAGATGTTCACTAACTTTTCAACAGTAAGTATGTTAAAAACATCACAGTAAAGTTGCATCACAGAGATTCTGCGTATATGAAACATATATTATTCCTTCACTATCCTGGCTGGTAATTTAAGATAACAAGAAAAGAAAGAAAATGCTAAAAGTATAAAAGATATTGACATAGGCTGATCACATACATCTCTTTTAACCACATTTATTGGATTTTGTGCACAGATTTAGTTCAAAGAATCCGACCGTTTCTTATCATAGCAAGATAGATACTCACAGGTCATTTATCTCAATAATTAACCTTAAGGGCGCGGTCAAACAGAGTTCAAAGAAAATTAGACTTGACTCTGTGGGCCCTGACCTCACCATTCTTCATTGTGCCCCTCTGCTTTATCCGATACATCAAAATATATATCAAAATTTTGTTCTTTTGTAAATGTAGTTCCTTTTTCACTTCATCACACCTTCTGAAACTGCAATCAAACCCTTTTTCTCAATATCTAACATAAAATTAAGTTTATATAGAATTAGTAATGTTTAACATTTCATTAAAATAAATCATTGTAGAATCTCCTCCAGCAAACAACTACAATAATGACTCAGTTGATTATTTTTAGTACTAAAATATTTAGCCGTGCATGTCCTGCAGGTGCTACAAATGTAAAGTAAAAATTCTTCAGTACGCACGCCAATTTGCATTATATTTTGAATGCTTTTCTTGTACTTTTAATCCACAAATTCAAAATAATGCAAATTATTTTCTATTATAGTTGCGTTTTATGTTGCTCTGCCAGCTAGTTACTGTAAAGAAGTAAAGTCTCTAGCACACACTCACCCAGAACCATGACTGAAGCACAAGCAGCTTTTTTGTCAGTTTAATCCAAAATAACATTTTAATAGTAATTGAGGGCTTTTTAAAAATGTTACCTGACTAAGGAGCCATTTTCCATGTCTTATGCCACAATTAGGCATTATCAATATTAAAGTAAAACAAAGCAAGATGCTTATATTTATAAAAAATAGTTCTTATTTTACTTGCATTCTTTCATACTACCTGTTTTAAATGTTCGATGTCTTGTTGGGGACATGAATCATATAATCATTTTGGAGGTCTGAACTGCTGTATTGGTCTTTCATCATCCTTTCCTGTTTCACCTTGCCTGCACTTCCTCCTCTTCTCGTAGCTCAGCCTGTGCAGTGTCACCATGACACAACCACAACCCCCGAGTGCTGGATTCCTGTAACTCAGCATCCTGGCTCAGACTTGGTTTGCTCTCCACATGACTGACAGCTGATTGTTCTCTTGGTTAGCCGAAAATGGAGATACGTCACGGTCACTTCACTCTCAACCTGCTAAAGTGCAACCATATGCAAAGTTCTTGTTCAAGTTGAGTTTTTCAAACATAAGCCTCTCTGAATGTGGTGATGTTTGTTCTTGCCTTGAACCCTGACAGTGACATAAATTTTGTGTTGAATCATTTCAGTAATCAAACAAATGTGTGTACCTCTTTTGGTTAAAACTGTGCTAAAGATGAGGAGTACTTATGAGGAATTTAAAACGTCACTTGGTGATATCACACATGAAAACAGGAAGAATGAAAAGTGAACCCTGCATGCTTTTGACGAGTTGTGAGCTGCCAGTCCAGCTGCAGTGTTGCTGTTTTATTTACTCACTCATGTCAGCTCACGACCACATCCTCAGACGCTGCCTGTTCCAGTTTCGTTTCCGGTGGCATGAAATTAACATTTCTGTTTAAGCTTAATGTTTTGGATGTTTACATTTGAGGGATGACCCCGTCTTTCTGGTGTCAGTGTTTGATTTTCAAAATATGAAATATTGTCAATGGAAGAACAGCAGAGGGAAACTCCCATCCAACTGCACAACCAACAGAGCCCAGTTCTAATTTTAAAGCCCATCAACTGGAAAGCTAATCAGTCTAATTCTCAGGCATAATCATGCCTCTAAGAGTGAGACTTAAACTTTATGGAAAGGCAAGAAACTAATTAAGGGAGAAAAAAACTTGTGGAAAGCTAAAGAAGGAAGATAGGAGGAGACTGTATAAAATAAAACAAAAAGAGGAAAAAGGAAGGGCATGAATTAAAGACAAGCCAGAGAGGGAAAAAATGGAGTTGGCACAAATTGAAAGTGATAGAAAAATATGCAGAATGATTTAGATGTAGCCTGACGGCTTTCTTTTTCCTTCTCTATTTAACCTTTTTTGTACTTGTTCCTAATGATGTGTCTCATGAATAAAAAGATTAAGCAAGGCAAGTTTATTGTAGAGCACATTTCATGTGCAAGACAATTTAAATGGCATTGCATAGAAACATCAAACGCATTGCAGTTGTTGTAAGGGAATGAAAGCAACACATATAACAGTAAAATCATCAAGTTAAATAATTATAAAGCAAGACCAATCAAAAGTTACTTTAGAGTTACATTGCAGATTTTATGTATTGGCACATCTTGTGAGTTCTGTAAATTACTGGAGTAGAAACTAAATTTATCGTCTGTTTTCCTGTACTGCAAAGGCCTGATATTGCACTGCAAATGGAATAATACACACTGGACTAAAAGTTCTCATAAGTTCAGATCTCATATAGGCTTTTCTTCTTTCAGTGAGGAAATTTAACACTGAATCAGTTTGTCAAAGCCAGACTGGATCAAACCAGAGGACCGCACACATGTGCTCAGAACATATGAAAGCTTTTTCATTTGCAAATAAGCATACCTTTAAATTTTGTTACACTTGAAATGGATACAAAAATGGTTAAAAAAGTCATTTTCATTTTATATACCTGAACGCGGAGTGTCGAGGATATAATAGGAATAATACAATATATAATAATACCCCACCGTATATTCTTCGGGTGAGCGCGATAACTCAGTTTTCACAAATCGAATTTGATACTCGGTGTACCTTTTTAGGTTCTTCGAATTTCACCATTTTGGGATTTATGGTTTCCTCTCTAGGTGGTGCTTTATGCACAAAAAATCAAATTATGCCTATATCTCTGGAACTATTTACAATTGGATTTTGATACTCAGTGTACCTGTTTAGGTCCCCAAGAGGACGATCTGTATTGAATTTCATGATTATCAGATATATGGTCTGTCCACCAGGTGGTGCTTTATTCACAAAAAAATATCAGATTTTTGGCTATATCTAAAGAACTATTTGTCTAATTGACCTTAAATCAAGTGCAGATAGAAGGTCATGACCTCAGGATGCATCCTGTCCTGACGTCATACCAGACTGGTTCAAAGTTTCCACACCAGGTGGAGCTTCGTGACTGAACATGTTCATCTTTATATTATTATATTGTTTCTATTAAAGGATTGGAAATTGGAGGAATGGGGGCATTTGGGGATATACCCCTAGCCATCGCTTCCAATGGCATAGGCCTTGTTTAATGGTGAAAATAACTGTATGGATGTTAAAACCATTTCTTGTACCAGGCGGTAAAGATGGTTATTTCTGCTCTAGACCTGAAGATTCTAACAGTGGCATTAGGGAGTTGTCACTAGAGCCAACCTCACAAAAAAAAGGTCAGTTGGCACCTATTTTAAAACTTGTCACTGATAGCAACTTAATCCTAAACCAGCATGCACTTCTAGTTTGTCTTAAAAAGAGTTGCCAACGTGACACTGATAATTTGCAGTATTTTTTTTATTCCACAGCAGTTGAGTGTACTCACATTTATTTTTTTCTTTTAATTCAATCAGTTACTTTATGTACATGGCACTTTTGACAACAAAACTTTTCAAAATGCTGCACACAGTCAAAATACCACAAAAAGCTTTATAAGCTATATTCTAACTGTGCTTAGAATGTCAATGTCGCCATCAAAGATGTTCCCCGCTGCTGTTGTTGATAATGACTATAGTATGACAATTACAATAATAAACATGAGGGTTCAGTGCTCATTAAATTAACATGATGAAAGCATATGCTGGTTCTCATCCACTGACCATTTAGCTGAAATGCTTTGGTAAAGCTTCTTTGTTTTCATCTTTTATGAATGGCTGCTTTCTTATCTGCTACAAAGTTGAGCAGGTTCATTCTGAGAGTGCTGCATGGTGTTTATACTTATTTTGATCTGTTGTGTGTAATTTTCAAAGCAGCACAAAATGTGTAGTAAACAGAACATGACCCCTCAGTTCCAGTGAGCTGGATGGAAATAAGAATGTTATGTATGATTTGAAACTTGGGCAAAGTTCATGAATCTCCTGATAGACTGTGCAGACTGTATAATAACAAGCGTTGGAAGAATTCCTGATGATACTGAAAGCTGGATGGTTCTGAATTTCAGAGTAACAACAGTCTTTCCAAAAGACTTTAATGATATTCATGAATTATTCTTGTGAATTCCACAGCTGTTTTATTTAAAACAAAATGTGTTTTTTATGAACAGCATAAGCTGCCGAATATGCCTGTTATTCTCAAATAATGTCAGAGTTCTTCACTCACACACAAACACACACGCTCACTTCCCATCAGTCTCTATTTAATTAAAAAGAGTTCACAGAGTTACTTCTGTGGTGAGAACTTTACCCTCCTAATCTACTCAGTGCACATAAATGTTAATTGCAGTCACTGAACTGTAATCTTGAGAGGCAATGACAAGCACGAAGCAAGAACATCAGGGTTTTCTGCAAGTATGTCGCCACTTCCAACAATATATTTGCTTAGCAAAAATTTAAAAGAATTTATTTTCACAAATGTGAAATGACATCTGAAATGTTTGAAGCAGAGTTTCAGAGCATATAAATAAAAAAAGGAAAAATCAAATAAAAATCCCCCTCTTCCTCATCATCATACATAAATTGCATTGGCCTGTGACTGGAGCCATGTTTCAGGTTTTATAATTTGATCACAGCTGCTTATGAAAACATCATGCACTGATGTCCGCATGGTGTGGAGGTCAGTTCTGCTCAGCTACTTTTGATTTCACTGTTTTGGGTCACTTAAAGTTGTCTAAACTAAAAAAAAAAAAAAGACAACATTCATTTAACTTATTTTTTACTCACTTTTCATACAGTGGTATCTGTCTACAAAAGCTTATTCTAGATTACATTTCTTTTTTTTGGCTGCTTTTCAAAGTCTCCTTTTCTAATGAGAGCAGCCTTCACAAGGGTCCAGAGCACATCTACTGAACAATTCAGTGTATAGACCACTTGTCAGTAACACAATAACAACAATTTGTGATGTGCTCTTGAAATAGCAGCAATGACATCAACAGTGAATGGAAGGAAGGAAGTTCTAACCTAAAATAATGAATGTGCACAGACAATACCCTTTGACAGAGTCTCACACAACAATTAAGCCTCACAAGTCCATTACAGTCATGGAGTTGTAAAGGAAAAAACCTAGCACGAATAGTAAAAGCTCACAGCCATATAACAGTCAGTGCAAGAGCCTACAAAAGCCTTCAACCCTGACCTGATTCACATTCACAAGAGAGCTGAAGAACAAGAAAATAGATCAGTCTCTAAAAGGACTTTATCTTGATGGCTCTAGTTCCACTGACAGATTTCATTGGAGCAATATAGCAATAATTTTAAACAAAAACAGTCTTGAGACATTAGCCTTTAAGACTTGAAGGAGACCGTTTTTCCTGTCAAGGACAAGGACACTGGTTTCTTTAGATTGAGAAGAATATAAATTTAATAATGAAGATAAAAGAAGTTGAACATACAATTAACATTGAAACATGAAGGGACAAAACATTAAGACATACAGACATGGTACGAGGTCATAACCCGGAGAGAATATTCCCCAAAGATCTCTGGATCCCACATATGTTTGGAGCTATTCTGCTCTAGTCAGATAGGTGACCTTTCTTTAAAGACTTCGGTCACATGGTCACAATCTCTTTCTAAAGATTTCCCTGATTGAAAGATGCTGGCCTTGCTTAGGCTAAAACAACCAAGGTCTTAGCAGACGGTTTACTAAAAGTCAGAATGACATTTAGGAGCCTTATAGTCAGACCTTTCAGCTAGACATTAATTAAGAGCAAGGTAATTAAGCTAATCATGAAATTCCTCTACAGACTGTCACATAAATATTGAAATATTGATCATAGAAATGCTCTTCATGGTTTATTTTTTCATGTTTATAGATGACATGTTACCTAATTGATAGTATGGGGAACCTTTTTGTATTGGTAATAAGAATGAACATTTTAGCTTTTAAAGACAAAATAAGATAAGATGTGAATATATTTCCTAAACATTGAGTTAAAAGGTAATTGATGTATTGTTAAACTTTGAATGCTAAAGTGTTCGGACTGTTTTCTTTTCAGACACTTTAGTTCACATTAATTCGACAGAGTATTAGGGCCACACTGAAAAAAAAATGTGGAGGATTTTTTTCTCTCCCTTCCCCACTTTGAGAATAAACTTGAAATGTCAAGAAGAATGACGAGAATGAGGTCAAAATACATTTTCAGGAATAAAGTCGAAATGAAGTTGAAATACAATCTCTTTAAATTACGCATACTTATCATAATTTTGGGATTTTGGGTTAGGTTTTTGGTTTCCTGTTTTATTTTGTAGTCTTCCTGTTTTGCCCTGTGTTTTTGTTTTTGCTTCTTGTCTTGTTAATTAGTTTCACCTGGGGTTGATTGGTTATTGTGTGCACATGTGTAGTTCAGTGGTGTATATATGTCTGTTGGTTTCTGTTCTGTTTGCTGGATAATTAGTCAGTCTGTAGTTAGTCCCTTGGTTATCATGAGTGTCAGTACTGGTTTCTGTTAATAAACCCTGTTAATCTGCATCCTGGCTGCCTCTTACTTGTTTTTCTCACCTGCGTTTGGGTCCACCACCTGCGCCGTAACACATGCTTTGTTTATTCTTTAAAAGTGAAA
The DNA here is from genome assembly GCA_037177515.1 of Pseudomugil tenellus. Lineage (NCBI taxonomy): Eukaryota > Metazoa > Chordata > Actinopteri > Atheriniformes > Pseudomugilidae > Pseudomugil > Pseudomugil tenellus. The sequence goes on from JBAMHX010000010.1 coordinate 17,718,616, forward strand.
GAACTTCCTTGTTGCTGAAGCCCACTCTGAAGTACAAGATCACTAGTTCATCCACACTAGGCGTTGTGTTTTATAGAGAAGGGGAAAGCTGGTTCAAATTAATCTGAAAGACTTTTTCTCAAAGTGAGGAAGGGAGAAAAAAAAATCTTCCTTAAAATTTTTTTCAGTGTGGCCCTATTACTCCATTGTAAATAGGGATGATGACCTGCTCTGTTCTTTTAAAGCAACACACACTGCTGTAATGTAATGGCATGTTTTTGGTCTTCCTTTCTAAACATCTATTCTCAGATGGCAAGATTTTAAGAAAAATATGTAAAAAAAAATACTAAGAATCATTAATGAAATTTGATTAGGATGCCTGAAAATTACACTATGTATGGCAGAGGTTGATTTATTTTTTCCAAAGTGGGGTTATATACAAACTTTAAAATAATTATGTATTTTTAGGACATACACTTGCCAAAAGACACAAAATCCAGTGAAACTCTAATGAGGGTATGTGCTACTCTTTTTGGGCATCTGGCCTTAGTAAACAAGATTTCCCAGGCTCATCCCTTATTTACTCAGACATGTCCTGCTTCTGGATGCACTGCTTATGCCACTTAACACCCATTAAGACTTTATGCTGCTGTACACCATTCATTCAGAGGCAATATCTGCTTCTTCATTGTGAATGGAAATCACCTGAAAATGAGATGGTTTCATTGTAACACAAATGTACAGGATTTCAGAGAATTGGTAATATAAAATGAGTTCTAATTACATAAATTTGGCCCTGTAAACAAAAGGCCCTTTAGTGCAAAATTCATAGAGTATGCAGGATTATCTGTAGTCTGCTCTACACCTACATGTTGGCTTGTTACAAGCTTGGCTAAGCTAAGGGAGGGGAGGACACATTAACACAAGAACTTACTTTTTACAGAGAAAGTTTATTAAACAACCAAATTAAAAGAACTCAAGCATATGTAACAGTGTGTAAACAAAAGACAGAGAAGCCCTATGCTAGTGTTTTTCTCTGATAATTCACACGTCACAGGAAACAACATCTGTCAATGCTTGCGAATTCAAAAGCAAACTGGTAACCTATACGAGAAATAAAGTATATATCCACAAAAAATATCCAGCTTTATCAAATAAAAAACAAACAAAAAAAACATGGAATAGCAAACAAATGAAGCCATTAAAAAAGTGGAAAATTTTAAAAGATGTTTTGAAACATTAACACAAATTCAGCATGGGATCAGAACATTTCCTGATACCTTTCAGGGGTGTCATGCTTTGGTCCTGGAGGGCCACTATCCTGCAGGTTTTCGTTGTTCTCCTTTTCCTGCTCACCTGATTCAAATTAATAAGATCCAAGAGCTTGTTGTAACATTCATCACAAGGATCCATTTATTTCAACCAGGTGTGTTAGAGGCAGGCAACATGCCGGGAGCACTCGAACTGGTAGGCAGGCACTCCTAAATTGCTCAAGGACCGGAGTTTGACCTCTCATATTAAGACTGTTTTCATCTGTTCATTCTTTGTCATCTTACACAATGTCCATACTGTCCATTTGATCTATTTCCATTTGCTGTTGCTTGTAAATTACATTTAGTCACGAACGTCATGAACTATTTATGGCATCATTATATATTTGTTTAATGTTCACAGACATGCAAGTGAAAAATATGTGGGTCAGTGTTGTGTGTTTTTTCAACAGACATGTTCCTATTTCAGCTGATGAAGTATGCAACAAATACAAGCAGTGGCAAGCATACTTCTTTTTTTTTCTAAATTAAGCTCATACACATAAATAGATAAATTTACTCAGTCAAAATAAAGGACGTGGAGTATTAAGTATTTGCTTTCTTTTTCATCATTTTAAATGAAAGTAATAGCTTTTTCATCTGTATACTAATTTTTTGACACTTTCCTATGGAAGGTCAGTGTACATATACTATGACACAGTTCATACCAACTGCTTTAGTTACTTTCCTAATCTGTGTCATGTTTTAAATCAACCACAAAGAAAAATCTTTGGGTGATGCTAACAGTCAGACATCCAAACCCTCAAGCAGCATAGACTATAAAATTGAATGAATATGAGTTGAGTGGAGCCTATGAGAGTGATACAATGGTAGTCAGGCATTCTTACTTACATTTTAATTTACTTCTCCTTGACATATGTTAGCCAGAAGATTCCTAAATGTTGCTTAAGTCTGGTAAAATTGATGTCAGAGTGGACAGGACTGTTGTGTTATAGTACAATTTGAACCTCCTTAGACATGTGCAGCAACAGCGTTTCTAGAAAGACCATGCTTAAAAAAAGCCCAAGATTTGCACATTATTGGTTACTACTGCACAGTCGTCTTATTTGTATTGTGTATGAAGACAATATATTAATTTTTGTTTGTTCATTCTCTTGCAGAAATTATGCTCCTGTCCTACCAGAGGGTTGCAAAGCCTAATGCACTTTCCACAAATGGCTATAAGAAGCTATGCAACATCTTGGTCCAGACATTGAGTTATCTTGGTTTCTTAAAGAGGTAGTCCTTGTAAATGAATTATCTGTTGTATTTCCAGTCCAGTCTGTTGTCAGCCCATTCAAGGTACTTATATTCCCCTACTAACCCCAAATCTTCTCCCAGGATGTGAAAAGTGCTTGTCTACAAAAAGTGATGTAGTCACACATTCAATTGGACAAACATTGACCTCAAAGAGAAATTTTGTCGGAACTTTGCAAGTATTAGCCACCTTAAATGTTGAACATACCAGAAAAAATAAAACTGCAAAAGCATTAGATGATTTTATCTTATCCTTGAAAAAGTATACATGCATTATTATTATTGACACATTATTCATGTGAGTGAATGGCATAGAACTTCTGAATTAGATTAGTGTAAAGTGTAGATTAGTGTAACCAATTATACTATATTATATCATGTTGAGACAGCTGGGCGGTCAAGCTCACATTTCTCAAACAGGAGAAACAGAGAGAGGCTCAAAAAAGAAAAAGTTTGAATTCAAACTTTGTAAAGCCTGAGCAAAATATTCAATTAAGATATATTCAAATATCAATATTAAATGAAGATTCAATCTCTAGGTAAAAAAGACTTTGTACTTTGTATTACTTGCTTAAAAACTCGCATTAATGCCTTTGTGTTCCAAATACAATATACAACACAGAAACAGGTGTTCATTAATACATTACAGCTTAGCTGGTTCCCACCTAATTATTATATTCATGGCTGTAAAGAAACTGACTTGCTGTCCCATAAACATAATGGGAACACACACCTCTTTGCTACATGTGCTTCTTTTTATTCTACTTTTTCTGTATTTTGGGGGGAAATTAAACAAGTTCCCACCCTCTAGTAGGATATCTAACTTTTTTTTAGTTTTCAGGGCTTGTTTGACTCATTTCAATTCCACTTTATTTGTATTTTGCCAGGACCCACCAATATCATTTCAGGGCACTTTAAGGAGACATTAAATAACAATGGTTATGTAATGCAAAAATAACATTTACTTCTTCACTCTTATGCAAAAGTTTGATACATTTTAAGTTGATTTTTGTATAAATTATTATAAAAATCTACTTACGTTGCAGAATATCATTACTACTGAGCTCAGTTAGCTGTTAAATGGTGCAGACATCACTCTAATGGAGAATAAAATAGACAGATGTCTGACCTTTTTAAAACTCTGGCCAGGGTGAAGGGTTTGTTGTCTGTTGGTTCTGTAGGTTGTGTTTTGGGTGAGTACGTGTATGAACCAACATTTATTTTCTGAGTCGCACAGATTTTCTGCACATTTTTCTAGGTCCCCATTCTCAATCGACAAGGAGCTGCTTCCACTGGCACACAGTCAAATGGCATTTTAAACTATTGGATTGGTTCTTTCTGGTGCTGTAAGGAATGAACTGATGGACTGCAGGTAAATGTATCTCATGGGCCAGTGGTCAGTAAAAAAACATTTATGCTGACTGGATGGATAAATAACTCTGGAAGAGGGACCACTGAGAGATGGGGTAGTGTTTAAGCATTTCTCTGTGTCATGTTTTGGACTTTGTGTGGGTTTGGTTTCCTGTTATTTTGTGGTATTCCTGTTTTGCTCTTTGTGTTTCTGTTTGGTTTCTAATTTGTCCATTGGTTTCACCTGCATTAACTAGATTAGGTGTTTTTTTTAGTTCAGTCTGTATTTAAGGTGATGCTCCTCCCCAAGTCCGAGTTCCCAAAGGGATCCCAGGAAGGGACGCTGCTCTCCCCGTCTCTGAGGGGGTCTCAGTCCGGGACGCTCCTCCTCCACCGGTTTGTTCCCATCTCCAAGGGAGTCCCAGTCTGGGAAGCTTCTCCTCCACTGGTGGTTCCAGTCTCCGAGAGGGTCTCAGTCCAGGACGCTCCTCCTCCACCGGTGTTTTCCGGATTTAATGGTGGTTTAATGGATCATACAGACCAATAATAAAAAAAAATCGTATCCATAAAACATATTTACCCACCGGGAAAACTTGCTATCCCATATGACCAGTATGTGCCCAGCTAGAGCTTGGCTAATATAATGTTGTCAACTTGGGCACTATATTTAGCAAGTTTTCAGATCTCTCTAGTGACTCTGTTTAAAAATTTGTAGTAATGATTCCAGTGACATTTTAAGGTGTTACTGCAAACTTCTGGCGACAGAAGTGAAAGACCATTTGTTTTTTCAATGAGTACTGGGTTAATTCACCAGAAGTCATGGCTCCCAGTTGTATAAAGACAGTAAGAAAATAATTCCAATTACGAACTTGATTTTTAAATCTAATATAATATAAATTAATTGTTCTCTAATTAACAATTATTGGTGGACACTAGAAGTGAGGCATGCTGCCAAGATAAATGGGGAGTCCCACCAGACCATTTTGGTTTGTCAGTCTCTGAATGCAGCTGATTGGTAGAGGCAGCCTAACCAGAATGCGGCTTCGGTGGTCGCCGTCCCCATTTTTGGTGGTTGTTATGAGTCAATGGCAAAAATACTAAAAAAAGTACTTACAATTTCACAAATATGTCTTCCAATGAGGATCCAGACGTGGGACACTCAGCGGTGGGCTGAAATTGAGAGGTGGTTAAAAAGCTCCTTGGTGGCAGGGCCTTGGGGGTGGGTGAGATCCTCCCAGAGTTTCTAAGACCCTGGGTGCTGTGGGGCAGTCCTGTCTGACATGCCTCTACAGCATAGTGTAGACAGGTGCCTTTAGATTGGCAGACAGAACAGTGGACCAGCTCTATATCCTCTTCAAGATCCTGGAGGGGACATGTGAGTTTGCAAAACCACTGTGTGTTTTGTGAACTTAGGAAAAGTATTTGAATGTGTACCTTGAGTGCATCTGTGGTTAGGAGGTATTGGCAGAATGGTGTATAGGAACCTCTAGTATAGGTTATCCGGTTCATGTACGATTGGTGTCAGAGTTTTGTTAGCATTGCTGGAAGTAAGTTAGATATGATTCCTGTGAGGGTTGGACTCAACCAAACCTTTATCCCTATTTTTGTTCATAATTTGTTTACAAAATTTCTAGGCAGCGGTGTTGATGGAATCTGGTTCGGTAACCGCAGGATTTGGTCTGCCTTTTGCAAATGATGTGGTTCTGTTGGTTTCATCTGGTCATGACCTTCAGCTCTATCTTGAAGGATTTGCAACCAAGTGTGAAGTGGCTAGGATGAGGATCAACATTTCCAAATATGAGACTATGGTATTCAGTCAGAAAAAGGTAGATTGTCCTCTTTGGGTCGAACAACTAAATCCTGGCTCAAGTGGTTCTAAGTTTCAAGTATCTCAGGATCTTTTTCACAAGTGAGAGAAGGATGAGGAGTGAGATTGAGAGGCAGATCAATGTGGTGTCTACAATAATGTGGACTCTATGCTGGTCTGTCATGGTAAAGATGGGCTGAGCCAGTTAGCAAAGCTTTTGATTTACCAGTCAATCTTTGTTACTACCCTCACAGATGGTCCCAAATTGTGCATGGTGACCAAAAAATGAAATTGGAAATACAAGTGGCTAAAATTAGTTTCCTTCACAGAGTGTATGACAGGGGGAGAAGCTTGGTCATCAGGGGGTTACTTAAAGTATTGACCCTTTGCATGCTGCGTAACACTTTACAGAGACACACCCTCATCGCCATGACCGGGGGCGAAAGTATATAATCCTGATCGAAGAAAACCTGACCTTTAAACCTTTTTATCTGTTTTTGCAAAAATGGTAACATCTTGTTGGCCGGTGGGGTGCACAAACAGGCAAGGGTATAAGCCTGGTGTCGCTTTTTATCGCTTACCCGTAGATGCTGAAAAAAAGATGGAGGTGGATTGCGGCAATAAATTGTAAAGACTGGCACCCCATCAAGTATTCATGGATTTGCAGCATGCATTTTCTACAAGATATCACGTTCACACTTACACCTAATAATGCAATGATGTAGACAGCTAATTATAATTTCTAACATAATTATCTAGCGTGGTAGCGTTGGTATTTTGCCAAATATTTCA
>JBAMHX010000010.1:17725210-17740112 GCA_037177515.1 Pseudomugil tenellus
GATTGGCTGATTGGAAATTAAGTGTTAATGAGCAGTTGGGCAGGTGTACCTAATAAAGTGGCCGGTGAGTGTATATAAATGGGGATAATTGATGGAATAAACGAGAAAACAGAAAATTAGTTAAGTTAAATACTTTACCATTTAAAACAGAAACTAAACGTAATATTTCCACCAGAATCGGCTGCATTAAGCACGTTGTTAGTCTGCTTGTCTTTTTACCGGGAGGAGCCATCGCTCTGCTTGATGTGCCATTTCTCCAGGCACCAGAGTGTCAACCAGGGGTCAGACTAGAACTGGGAAATAATCAATTTAATCGATTAATTTGAATTGGTTGTTTTTAGAAGATTTAGTTTTATTTTGGGCCTCCTTACATCATAGTAACATCAACGTACTCCTGCTGATTTCCCACAAATCCGCATAAACGCATCAACATGGCAGCAAAAAAGAGCTTGTTCCCAAATAAAACCAGTTTCCTTTATTATTTGGAATTGATTTGGTTTTTCAAACATGGATTTGAAGCAATAAATGCCACGTTGGAAAATCTGTTTAACCAAAGGTGGGAGCAAAACCAATTTATTTTATCACCTGAAACAAAGAAAATGTGCATCTGCGACATGCTTAAAACAGCAAAATCCTACAAAACCCCACCAATAGATAATCCATGGAATTATTTTCACACTCGGGCACGATGGAAAGCCATCACAGACGTTTTCTAAAACTAAAGTCTTTTTGAAAAAGAACAATTTTTGTCGTTTGTATTTTTTCATTTTTTAACAGAAGGAGAAAAGGTCTACTCTGTGGGAGACGGTGCATTAAAATAAAAATACAGATTTTATCACAGTTATATCAGCTCTGACTGCAAGACAACTTTGAAACCGCTTCTCACACGCCAACATGCGTAGCAGCCAAAAACCCAGCGTACCATGTGACACATGACGTCTTCATTTTAACTGGTTCATACTGGAGTCTGAAACAAATCATAATGTAAAAAAATCACACCAAAAAAAACAAACCTGATCTGATTCTGACTTCCTGTGTGAGCAGTTCTACATACGTTTTCTGACACACAGAAGCAATCGAAGTCAAACTGGGTGTGTTTGCAGAGGACGGATCTCTGCCAAGCTGTTGCATGAAAAGGGCTTTATAAATAAAGTTTGATTTGATCAGATGATCATTACTAGGGTTGGATGAAATTATTACAATGTTGGGTTTTTGACCGATGTGTGATTATGCTGATATTTTATAACTTATTTGTCTGATAACCGATACTGGTATACACACACACACACACTGCTATCACATAAGGTTACAATATTTATACTGTCTAATAATCTACACTGTTTACTTTATGGCTAAGAAGTATTTAGAAGTCAAGGCCAGCACAGGAGCATCTCTGTTCCTGCCGCACAGCTTTGCATCACGTGCTGCTGATGTCAGTCCCAGCTTTGTGCTGCTGTCTCTTGTAGACTTCATGAAACAAAACAAGATGCTTTAAGATTGTTGTTATGCTGAAATTTTACAGATCAGTGGGAGGAAACTGGTCTCTGAAGCAGCTGATCAGTCTGATAGATCTAATATCGTCCATTCGTTCACGCTGATCTTCCAAAACAAATCGAGCTTTTTAAAGAAATCACTTTCAGTCTCCACCAGAGACATAAAGTGTGGATCTGCTTCAGATCGTAGTGATCTGGATGAGCAGTTTCCTGGCAGAACTTTGACCAAATGCATCACCGTGTACCATTTCTCGCTTTCCACATGCATGCATGTTTTAGTTGTGTTTACCCATGGTGCTCTATCCCACAAGGAATTTTGTTTTGTAGTCCACTTCCTGTATATTTGGTCTGCTTCAAAACAGACCGAGACCTGTTGTTTCATCCATCTGAATCAGAATGAGTTTTTCATGTATAAAATAACCCGAAACGCAGTGGACTCGGATTCTAAGCAAAACAAGCGGATGTGCATGTCCTTCTATCTGAAGGGGACCAGTGGTTCTTCCAGAAAAGCATTAAACATCTATTTTCCATGAGAACACATAGTTGATGAGGTGTAAATCTGTCAGGGTTGGATTTCAGCCTTACAAACATTCCTGTAACTCTGGGGCTTGTAGGTTGCTCCCTTTTTAGCTCGCTAATATTGACCCTTTGCACGCCCCGTAACACTTTACAGAGAGACGCCCTCATCGCCATGACGGGGGGCGGAAGTATATAATCCTGACCGCAGAAAACCTGATCTTTAAACCTTTTTATCTGTTTTTGCAAAAATGGTAACATCGTGTTGGGCGGTGGGGTGCACAAACAGGCAAAGGTATAAGCCTGGCGTCGCTTTTTATCGCATACCTGTAGATGCTGGAAAAAGACGGAGGTGGATTGCAGCAATAAATTGTAAAGACTGGCAGCCCAACGAGTATTCACGGATTTGCAGCATGTATTTTGTAGAAGATAACATCACGTTCACACTTGCACCTAAAAATGTAAGGATGTAGACAGCTAATTATAACTTCTAACTTAATTATCTAGCGTGGTTGCGCTGGTATTTTGCCAAATATTTCAGGAACCAGACAAATAAATGCTAATCGCTAACTGTAGCACACTCTTTGGGTGATCGATTTTGAGTTCAGTGAAATTCTAGCCTTTCCAAAAGGTTTTAATTCCAACCCTTTGGTGCGATATGTTTTTCAGGGTACTTCGACAGGTAATTCCACCATAGGCATACAATGTCTTACCTTTGCAGTTATGAGGTACATTCCTCCACCATAGGAGTAGCAGCGTGTAGCAGTAACCCAGCCAGAGACAAAGAACTGGTACGCGTCTAGACTTTTGTAGGCCTTTAAATCAGCACCGGTGTATGGGGATACTCCATTTACAACATAGTGATAAAGATCGTGCGGACTGAAGTTGGGCAGAGACGGAGATTTAGTTAAATCAGTAAATGATGTAGGAGGCAGTAGGTAAGGGTCTGTCTGTAGCCCTGCTAGTGCTAACTTTTTAAACTAACGCTCTTTGTGAGCTCCTACAAATTACCTACCTCTACCGACAGCTGGGCAACATTTAAATTACGTGAGGTCGTCATGACTAACGTTAAAAAAATCTCAGTGACAATAAGTTCAAATTTTGCGCTCGTACACAACTCTTCCCGGTCCACAGCAATAGTAAATGATAGTGAAGACTGCTAATTTCCGCCTTCCATCATGGCACAGTCACGTGGTTATGGTCACGTGTCTGCAATGGGTGAATATCCACAGCTCCTCCACATTGAGAGAAAGCCAGATTAAATAGCTCGGGCATTTGCTTAGGATACCTCCTGGACACCTCCCTGGAAAGGTGTTATAGGAATGTCCCTGCAGGAGGGAGGACTAAGGACATGCAGAAGGGATTATATCTCTCTGCAGGCCTAAAAGCACTCCAGGAACGCTGCCCCTGATGAGCTGGCACATGTAGATGGGGAGAGGGAAATTTGGGCTTTCTTGCTTAGGCTGCTGCCCATTGATAAAATGAATGGATGGCAGAAAATTGATTAACAAATTAAATTGAATTGAATTTAACATTAAACACCACATATCATAGTTTATATCTCTGTTCTGTTGTAAAAAACCTATGTCTTAGGCAGATGCAACAAAATCAAACTTTGGATTAGTTCGTGCCCCATGGGTCTGGTTAATGCACTGTAAAGGACCAATAGTTCACTAACAGCTCTATAAGCCATCAGAAAATTGGGGCAGACATCCTCTTTTCACTATCTCCAAACAGAATGATAAGGCATAATAATTTGGAAAATATGAAGGTACAGTTTAAGCTGCAGATGGTAAAGACTTATGGACTAACATGTTAACAGACTTTTCAGTCAATTCTGCCTGTAAAGCACAAGAGCATATGCAATGACAAGGTTCATTTTGAAAAAAACAAGCACATGTGGGAATCTTAATTGTTTTCAGAGAACATATCCTGCAGGTGCTATGTCAAATAGTAAAAGCTTAACTGCAGTGAAAACATTTTTTTTTTACTTTACTACTTGTGAAAGCTAAGTCAAGTCTTTTTTGACAAAAAAAAATCCTGTACTTATCCATACCGTCCCAGCATTCTCAAACAAAGCAAACTGCTTTGTTGATTCACCGTTCTGAACGATTTCTCAGGTGGTTTTCTTGTATCAAACCATGAGCTGTAGAGCAGGATATAAAAGTCCTAAAATGAAAACAAGTTCTTTGGTTGAAGTGTGTTACATACATGCAAACTTGAATACAGATATGTCATTAACCAAAAACGACCACACCGACAACCATTTAGCCAAGTTAAAGCCGAAGCTAATGAGCAAAATCAAGCTGGGTGCATTAAGATTTACATCAGTTAACATTAAAGAATAGCTTAAAGGGAAAAGCATTTGAAACTCATTTCGAGACAGCGACTTTTGAGAGCTTGACTAAAATCTATATTAAAAAGGAAAAGATAGTTAGATCAGCTTTATGAGCAGCAGATACAGACGAGATGGTGTAGCAGGTCTTCTGGCAGATGTGATATGACGGTCTGTTTACTGATTCAAGGGGGGACAGAGCAATGGGAAGCACTTTGCACTGCCATCAGGGCAGCTGTAGGAGCTTTTAAAAGCTTGAATGAGGTTTGGTGTAACTTCATTAGTTTCCCCGGGCGGCAGTGAGAGCAGGTGTGCTACACTAAGGGACTCGGGGGAGGAGACATGATCCCATCTGCAGTCAAACAAGCAATTAGAAGCACAATGTCAGCCACCTGCTTCAGTCGTGTTAAATAGAGGATGGATATAGATTTCTGTGTAATTACGATGCAATCAAAGTAATCTATCTTGGTGTTTATGGTCCTTTAGCTGCTTCTTTAGCTGCATGAATTTCAGACGGATTTTAATCCAGTCATGCATCTGTCCACAGAGGTGGAAATCAAACCAGTGTCTGCTGAACAACAGGGTTAGACTAAGGCAAATGAGGCCACTCATTGATTTGCACATTGAACAAGCAAACACACATGCACAGTTAGAAGGGACGCTAACTGGGTGAAACGGAACAATTACCAATTTGTTACCATCGCAACCCGTTCATCTTGGTGATATTTTTGGAAGAGAGGTCATATAGTTTGACAAAGTACATTTCCATCCACTTGTGAAAGCAATAATAAATGTTTAATTTCCGAAATGTAATTGCAGTAGTGTTGTTTAAACGTTAATGGTTTAAAACTAAGCTCTTGTCATAAAAGATGCTGAATTATTTGTTACCTTGATTAAATTCTGTTTACTTCTTTGTTTCAGAGGAATGAAATCAGATGTATACTTATTTAATTGAGCAGTGGACACTGAAGTTTATTTTTGCCCTCATGTTGAAGAGTTACTTATGAATCTGTATGAGTGTGTTATGGTTATAACAAAAAAGTGGTTATTGTCTCTTGTGATGGAAAACATTGTTTAAATTCAGTTTAAATTCAGTCATTATTATTTCAGATCTTTAAAATAAAAAATTTTTGTTTATTTACTTGAGTTAAGTATTTAAACAATAGAAAAAATATTAACAGTTGCATACTCAGATTTTTTTTTTATGATGAACTTCAAGTGGCTCATTGATACCTGTGTGTATTGTCCTGTAGCATCAACTAGTGGGTAGTGGTAGTATTGCCACTTCCAATTTATGTCTCTAGCTTTAATATATAATGATCAGTATAATCTCTGACTGACACAGCAATAGCACACAATGTCGATCTCTTGTGATTCAGTTTATTTTTAACTATGAATAACCGTGAGGAAAGTTTTGCTCATAAACATGGTTCTAGTTATAAAAGTAAACAAATGAACAAAGTTGAGAATGAAATGATATTATAAACCTACAGATAGTTAGGGGCTGAAAGCTGATAGTTAATGAAGAGCCTGTCTCATGTTATATTCTGACTTAGAAAAATGCTTTGCCTAAAATAATCATTTTACCCAACTCAGTCAGCGATCACTTTTCTATTATTTTTGTTGTTCTTCCTTTTATTGTTACCTTTTTTGAATTAGCTTTTAATTTTTTTATTGAAAAATAACACAATTAGAACTAATTAAAAATGAGTAGAGAGAGAAAAAATAAACAAATCAACCTGGAAACATTTAACTTATCCTTCAGTTAGCCATTAGGTGGAACTAAAATCCTTTCTTTTTCAACAGAGAGCAGCAAGAAGTCATGGGGGCTTCATTATTTTCATTGTGAGTGAAACAGCAACAGGATGTTATTCTAAAGGCAAGACAAATTTATTTGTATAGCGGAATTCAACACAGGGTGATTCAAAGGGCTTTGCAGAACATTAAACCATTAAAACATAAGCATTATTTGGAATTAAAATAAGAAAGAAAAAAAAGGAAATTACAATTAAAATGATTAAAATCACGTAGATAAAAAGAGAAAGCATTTTGAACATTTTAAAAAGTGATTAAAATAATGAACAATTTCAGATTACAAAAAAATACAAGCTTAAGGTAAAATAAAAATATAAATTATTTAAATGCAGCAGAGAACAAGAGGGTCTTTTACCTGGATTTAAATAAACTGAGTATTTCAGCTGATCTGAGGCTTTCTGGGAGTTTGTTCCAGACATGTAGAGCATAAAAGCTGAATGCAGCTTCTCCATGTCACGTTATTACTCTGGGAACTGATTTTTCTCAGTTGCTTTAGTGCTTTTCTCACATCACTATTTACATTTGAACAACAGTTAATGCAATTCTCTAAGATAATTAGTAAAAAGTGCAAAACCTAGTGGATAACCTGCAAAAGCACGTCACTTTCTCAAAGTGGATAGTCCATGGATAGTCTTCATGTCAATAAAAGTGTTGGTGTGATCAAAATGAAAAGTCTTGACAAGATAATCAAATGTCTTTGTCATGTTTTCAGTATGACAATTTACTCTGTAAATGTTTTCTGATGCAAACAAGTCAGACCTTTGATGATACTAACTGAAAATACTCAAGACAGCACTACACACTATTTGAACACCCATTTGAAAGCTATAGTAAAGTTAGACATTACAGACAGTAGTACAGACAGCACAGGACACTGAAAATGTATGTTTAACATTTTTACTGCATATTCACTTTGCAATTCTAATTTGTTGACAGCATTGTGCAAAAGAGAAAAAAAACACCCTTATTTACAACAAACAAACTCCTTTTTGGCCAAAGCTGTGCACAACTGTATATAATATTGGAGTACATTTCAAACTGAACATACAACATATACAGTAATCATTCATGCACATCCAGATGTTCCTCTCTGTCTGGCCACATATTTTCATCTACATTGAATATCATCTCTTGCAATGGCGCGAGGAAAGTGTCTCCTCGAGTGACAAATCCAAAATCTGTAGGACTCTGCTGTGATATCATCACATGCTACATCCATGACCGCTAGCAGGGCCATTTGGGTATGTGGATGCCAGTCATATACACCTCCATGAAGAGAGAAATTCCTCTATTGGATTTAGGAATGATGAGTAAAGAGGGAGAATTTCCTCCAGCATCCTATCATGTGCTGCAAACCACTGGCTAATGACATTTGATTGGCGAAAACGCAAATTATCCCAAACAACAACATACATAGAGTTGTATGAAAGCAAGTGATGCATGTCCAAAAGCATTTGCAATTTGTTGAAAGGAATGAGAAACTGCGACTATGATGTGCACATATGACTAAATGTTGAAGAGGTTGAACTATCTGTTGTGCAAATGTAAAGAGTGATGTGAGAAATGCACCAAAGCGACTGACAAAAACTCTAAACATAAAAAAATGAAGTCAGACAATACATAAAAGACAGACAGACAACATACAGTACAAGGTCCCGGGGAGACTCATTTCAGAGATCTGTTGTCATACAGAAGTCCAAAGTAATTCTGCCCAGTCACTTGGAGACACCTTCTTTTAAAGACTTTGTGTATGTCATACTCTAGAGCCACAATTTTGTTACAATAGATAAAGACCCATGTCCCATCTAAACATTCTCCATGATGGGAAGGAAACAACTCACACAGATGGTTTACTAAGGTCAGAATGACATTAGCATAGGAACATGATGGTCAGACGTTTCGAAAACATTTTAATTAAGAGTAAGGTATTAACCTAAGATATGAAATGACTATAACAATACAACATATATCATACTTTAAATCTTTCATGCACATCCAGATGTTCCTTTCTGTCTGGCCATATATTTTCATCTAAATTACAGCGAATATCATCTCTTGCAGTTGTAGCCCTAATTTCATCATGAATTTGTCTATTTTATTGGCCTCTTCTTCCTCTTCCCTTGTTTTGTCCCCCTCCAATTCCTCCCCGCACCCTGACCCCTCTTCCATAAGGCTGTCCTTCCATTTCTGTGTCACAGTATTGTAGAAATGCTACACACTATGTCCTGCTTGGTTCATATACGCTTGTGAAATGGGTGTTTTGGATTATCCTCTGAGTGATTGTAGAGAGGTGGCTTATCTTTGGATGCAACTACTGCTTCAAACACCCATTCTCATCAGTGACAGCTGAGGTTCACCTGCGAGAAATTGTTCGATTTAGGAGACAATTTCAGGGGGGAAAAAAACTATTTAAAGATATTTATACAATTTGCTTGACAGGTTTTGACAACTAGTTCAGGATTTTTGTGTGTAATGACTCAAGCAATGAAATGAGGACTGTTAGTTTTATATGGAATGACTATTCATCAGACACAAGTATAGCTAACTTTGATGACATGACCATAGCAAATGATATCAAACAGCAGAGAGTTGTGTAAAAGCAATTGATGCATGTTCAAAAACATCTGCAATTTCTTGGAAGAAATAAGAAACTGCTACTATGATGTGGACCAAATGACTAAATGTTGGGGAGGTTGAAGTAACTGTTGTGTAAATGTAAATAGTGATGTGAGAAATGCACCAAAGCGACTGAGAAAAACTGTAAATGAGTACCCAGTGACCCTCAGGCTGCAGGTGCCCTGAGCTTTACTGACAGACTGGCCAGTCAGCGATGGGGCGACCATCTGTTGAAGCACAATTTACATACTTCTGATTTGCATAAATAACATGCAAGTGAGACAAGTCTCTCTGTGTCTATGTTTTCAGAATGAATATAATGACAAGGTTTTGAAAATACCCAGAATATGTTCCCCACATAAGATAAAAATATTCTAAAAGTACTATCTTGAAATGAAACATAAAAAATGAAACATAAAAACACAAAAAGATCTGTAATTTACACAAAGGATGCATTCGGCAAGTTTTTGCTCATTTCAGAAAGTTCTCATCATGTGGCATAAAAAGACTTTTTCCTCCATACAATCATACAATCATACAAACATACAACGCACCTCTTATTTAGACTCAAACATCCATTAAAGTAAATGCACCAGCACACACCTTCTCAGTCTAAGTGGTAAATCACGTAAAAACATCAGATGCAAAAACGACTTGTTTTCTTTCAAGAGGCATACCTTTGAGTAGGATTTCATTTTATTGTACTCTTTTGGGTCACATGAATCATACTCATAGCAAAAGACATAATCTCAGACAGCACACCTCAGAGTAGTTGAATCTTTTCTGAATGAATCAGGTCCTTTATTTTACTTTCATATGCATAACAAGGAAGTGCTTTAAATTGGATTACTAAAGCTTATAGCACCTTTTCTATTATAAATATCAGACGTTTATGGACAACTGCTCCCACTGCTGCACATGGACACAGTGAGTAATGTGATCAATATGTTTCTGCCTGCAAGGGAAACATGCATACTTTCAGTCACATTGCCCACTATGCTCCATTTAAAGGATGTCAATTATTCTTGTCTTGTTGCACCACTTGTAAACATTTATACATGAAGCATCTTGAAAATTGATTAATAAAAACATTTAATCTAGTCTTGTATGTGCCTTATTATGGGCTTGAAGTGTTCTATAGTTTGTTTCCAATATTATTTTTATTCTAATGCTTAGGACACATGAAAGACCTTGAATCTAAAATATCAGCTGCTTTTTAAAATATTTGTTTCACTTTAATCATAACAGATTTAATAAAAATCGCAGAACCAATGTTCAAAATACAAGACAACAAGAAAATAAAAATAAGATGGGCAGAGAAAAAAAACATTTCACAGTAAAACCAACCCACCCTTTCCCAGCTCTGGAGCATCTTGGAAACAGTCAGGACCACGTCCCTCCAGACCCCAGTCACCAGCGGACAATCCAAGATACATATAAAAGAAACTGCCAACTGCATTCAAAGAGCAAAGACAACATATAGTCTCATTGATTGTTTTCATCAGATGTAGCTTCCTCTGCATTAGATATAATCTGGATACAAAATTATAATAAATTTGGTGGACATGGTTTCTGAAGGTCAGGACTATACTTGCCCACAGTTCATTCAAGTCAATATTGAGGTGTAGCTCTTGCATGTCCTATTTTGATAAGCTGTCCAACATCAGGGGTCTATATGTAGCCCATACCACATAAAGTTGACCTCAGTTGTAGATAAAAAAAAGAAATTGCAATAACATGTTGCATTATACTCAAAGCATATGTCCGGTAGAATAACCAACTATCACAAAATATATCTTTCAGCATCCCCAAGCCTTCATTGACTTCGACTAAGGAAAGTTGATATATTGCCTGCCTAACAGGAGTCTATTTGGAAGAGCAGAGACAGGTGAAGAACACCTAATTAGTCTCTTCACCCTCCTCCAGGTAGCAGTACAAGTTTCAAGCAGCTCTTCCAAATAGATATTAATGGTAGAGAATATTCCTAAAATAATATGGAGCGGTTTGTTACTCCTGCAGAACATACCATGATAGCTTAGCATGTGTACAAGTCCAAGGTAACAAAGTTCTAAGCAAGAAGGCCCAATTAGACACAATACAATAATATAAAGCACATGTTCAGTCACAAAACTCCACCTGGTGTGGAAACTTTGAACCAGCCCGGCATGATGTCAGGACAGGATGCATCCTTAGGTCATGACCTTTTATTTGCACTTGATTTGAGGTCAATTATATAAATAGTTCCAGAGATATAGCCAAAAATTTGATTTTTCTAAGCGCTACCTGGTGGGGAAACCATAAATCTAATAATCGTGAAATTCGATACAGATCGTCCTCTTGGGGACCTAAACAGGTATACTGAAGACCAAAATCTAATTGTAAATAGTTCTGGATATATGGGCAAAAATGTGACTTTACATGCATAAAGCACCACCTAATGAGGAAACCATAAATCCTAAAATGCTGAAACTCGAACCTAAAACCTAAACAAGTACACCGAGTATCAAATTTCAATTGTGAAAACTGTTCGAGTTATCGCTCTCACAAGAAGGTTATCCGGCGGTGGTCATGATGAAACCATATATACCCGACACATTGCGTTCGGAGATATATATATATATTACCTCTGATATTGTGTCATAACTTCATATTGCTACACAGACAGGAAATGCAAATGCTCTTATTTTAAAAGATCCCTGTTTTCTTGTAAGGATTTTTGGTAGCTTCATTTAAGTGTATGGATGCTACCTATTTTTGCTGTTTAAAATTTCATGTAATCAATGGGTCTTCCAAGCTTATATTGGCTTTTCACTATGACAACCATATATGATACTCTCAATACGGCTGCTGTAATTATTTAGCCATGACTTTATTAATAATAACCTCTCATCTCCCCTCTATCTTCTTAAACACAAAAAATATTTTAAGGATTTCATTACAAAACACTTTCCCTTTTTTTTACTGACCATTTAGTAATCATTACAATGGTAGACAGATAAGGTGGATGTCAGAATCAAAACCATATGAGAATGTAAGCACCCGAACACACATGCATTGACACCATGTTCCACACACTCTCACTGTGAGGAATGATGCATACACTTCCAACCATCTGTGCTTGTGGCGGGCTCTCCTTTGTGATGAGAGCTGTGATATAAACAAACACCAAGCTCAGTCACACACAGAACACATGGACTCTATTCCTGTTTCTGACAGCTACAAACATCACTGGCTGCTTTCGTCTTGGCCAATCAGCAATCGACTCACTGGGTGTTTCCTTTTACTGCAGCAAGAGGAACGCAGAACGGTGCAGACGAACGACTCAAGGGTGTGTGTGTGTTTGTGAGAGAGAGAGAGATCATCCCACTTACTACAGTGACGTGAATTTGTTAATTGTACGTCAAACAAAAAAGCGGTGTCACACTGGATAGACCAATAGGAGGCAGAGAAATGGGGCCACTTATGACATCAATGCTGGCTTGGGACGAGAGCTGCCTTGGTGAGGGAGCTTACCATTGTGAAGACAGAGGGAGGGAGCCGTGATACTCAAGACATCAATACTATAACTCAGCCCACAAGCTTTCGGCATTTTCAGTCATGTGAATGAACAGCTGGTAGATAAACTAGCTAATGCATAAGAATTCTATGGTGGATTTAAAGACGTATTAAATGTGCTCATCCTGACTTAAAATAGCTTTAAGTATTACATTGGGGGATTTTCTATTGCAATATCAGTAATGTAAAAATGCCAGCCTTATTTCATATGAGCTACATAAGATATAAACAGTTATCATTTCTCTGAATAATATTTAAATGCACATTTATTTTACAGATTTGTGCATCATGCATGGCCTGATGGTTTGTTCTTTTTTTTATTTATTTCACCAAAAGCTGTACCAAACATTAAGTAATGTGTGTGTGTTACACAAAAACACACATTCACATAGTTGCATTGAAGAAGGCATGCAGGAATCCAGGTAGACATATCCAGTTTCAGAGCAAAACAAAGACCTCTCTTTCTATGTGTAGCTCCATCTCTAGCAGACATATTCACATGTACACTAGATGCTCCTGCAAGCACCTTCCATTTTCTCAAATTATGTTACTCATGAGTATGAGGGTGAATTATCTATTATTCTGATAGTCGATTATTCAATTGATATACATATTTATGTAAGGATGTATGTTTTTATGATGATTGTAATTTCAGAAATAAATTCAACATACAAATAGTATATAATCACGTTATTTTAAAAAAATAAAATAACTAACCCAGTCATAAAACTCTAAAAATTGTGTCTATATTTCCTGATGGCAAAGAAGACAGAATTGTCTAAAATGATCAGAAATATAATTTTAGCTAAATATGTTAATAAAAAGGTAACATGAAATTCAACAAATAGCTGTGGGCCATCATGGATAAATTTAGTGTGGTTGTTTCAACCTTTACTAAAAGCTTTGTATGGCGAGAATGGGGAATTTTGGGGTGAAAGTCATAGCCTAAAACACATCATAACTGAACGCAAATCGCAAAACGTCTATGATCAATACTTGCAAACAAATTGTGACAAAGCTCTTTGGGAACGTCATGTGTCAGTCCCTTTATTAACTCCAAAATGAAGGGCGCACAAAACGCTGCCTGGCATTAGGCCAGGGCATGATTTGCTTCTTTAGTAAAGATATTGACTGTATAAGGTATGATGAAATCAGGTAACATTGCATTTCAAACTGAAAGGTTTTCCCCAAATGTCAGTGAAATCAGCTATGGGCTTAAAGCTACAGCACACTGTTAGCTGCTGAAACTGTGTTTATACTACTGATGATATTGGATACCTGACAATCAAAAGGACAAAGCCATAATTAAGGCAAATTTCAAGATTAAATATCATCTAAATGGGTGAGTTATAAAAGAAAGGCACCCATGAAGGTAAACTTAATCATTTAAACTTATATTTTTTGTACCAGTCCGTTTACATGTTTTTTTTCTGCTGTGAAGTTGGTCTTATTAACATGGGAGTCTATAAGGATTTGCTTTGAAGCCCCTAGTGGATGAGGGTTGAATTGCAATTCCCCACCCCCCCCCCCCACCCCCCACCACCACCACTAATAGGATTCACCTTTTTCCAACAGAGGTTGCACACATTACCGAAGACTAGTTGAACAGGTGAAGACAGACTGTTTTCAGCTATTAACAAAATGTTAAATAATTAATGTATTTTTTCAGGATTAATTTTGTTTTCATTTTATTTTTAATTTAGGTATATATACAAAATGTAGGTGTATATATAACTCTGACTCAGAAAGATGCTTATGAAAATGCAAGTTTAGTAAAAATTGAACATTTAGAAAACATAGTTTTTAATTTAATTCTATTTGCAAAAAAACAATATGAGTCAACAATTTCTTCTCTTCAGAGTCTGTTATTTTCAGCGCAGCTTTCATTCGGAACTAAAAGCAAGTGCACACACATTACATAGGTAGACTGATGGACATATGTTACGTCAGTGTTTCTACCGTACATACATTGCTTTGGGTAAATTAATTGTCCAATATTTTGTATAATAAAATGTTATTGATTCTAGCAAATGAAATGTAGGGAAACATGTTTCCAAGAACAAGAACTTGTAAATGAGCTCTGATTGATCAGAAACCTTGGATATATATCACTGACAGTTTGGTGATTGCTTTTAAATCCCACAATTTTTACAAAGAGCTCTGGTAATCCCAAAGGTACCAATAGTAATCACATTCCAACATAAATTCAGTTTGTCTTTGAGTGTGTGTCCACAAACATGCTTCTCTTCAGTGGATGTGTTCCAGACTGATACATGACTGATAAAATTAACATTTATTTATTCATTTTCCTATATATTCATATATAGGAAATGTGAATGAACTGTTTCATATAAAATAAACTTAATAAAAGTAATCATAATAAATTGATATTTTAAAGTTAGTCTAACGACCTGTCCAGGGTGTACCCCGCCTCTCGCTCGTTGGGAGGGGGGGGGGGAGAGGGGGGGGGGGGGGGGAGAGGGGGGGGGGGGGGAGGGGGGGGGGGGGAGGGGGGGGGGGGGGGGGTGGGGGGGGGGGGGGGGGGGGGGGGGGGGGGGGGGGGGGGGGGGGG
>JBAMHX010000010.1:17740212-17755562 GCA_037177515.1 Pseudomugil tenellus
ATCCTTGTTGTATGTTAAGCACTTTGAATTTCCCTGCACATGTAAGGTGTCATACAAGTAAACAACTTGCCTAGTCTTACAATTTGCTTGTTGTCTCCTGTCCCTAATGGATACAAAGCAAAATACTACACAGTTTTTAGGCATCACAGTAATAAATGGTTGTGCACTTTCAGCAAAGTTTCATGAAATATATTCTGGCGATTCCATGAGCCTTCATGTTTTCGCTGGAAGCACCTACAAACAACAGGTTGCAGTTTGAAAGTGATGTGATTGGTTAATCTGTTAAGGCTCCACAAAACTTTTAAGACCTCCAACTGTTTTTTTTTTATCAATTATTTATTATTTAATGTATTTTATTGTATTATTTTATTATTGTATTATATTATATTTTTTATAATATAATACATTAAATATCAACTATTTCATATTTAATGTATTATATTATAGTATTTGTATTTATTTTTACATAATTACAAAAAATATCAGGTTTAGAGGCGTCAGAAACATTCACCAAACAGAGGATCAGAACATAAAAAATATTTAATCTAACATCTTGCTTCTGTTTTATTGTTAGACCCTTTGCATTTCTTTCTGCTTTACTTAAGGCATTAGACGTGATAGTTAATCTTACATGTCTTGCAGACTTTATTTAAGTTAAACACGAAGCTGGACATTTCCATTTAATGTTCATACAGACATATTGGTCATTATTGAATCATGTAAACAGCATTTATTTTTTTTTTCCTTTTACTTTGACATTATATCAAGTTGAGAATTATCTTTCAATTAAAACAGAGTAACAACTCTAAATGGGCTCCGGGACATTATATCAACACACAGAATATGAAACAAAAAAGTCTAAACTGTTCGCCTGTAGCTACATCTCTCACCATTAGGTTCAGCATCAATGCACATTAAGCAGAAATTTAGGGACTGATGGCAACTGATTTATTACACTAATGTTGTAAAACATTGCTGTATGTACAAACACTACTCTTATGTTACATCACTATTCAAGCACGTAATGTGAGAAAAAGGGCCTCTGTATGTTTCCCGATGCCTTTGTAAACATATCTGTGTACCCCCCTATTAGACAGATATTTTGACCTCCTTTTCAGCAGATCAGAGATAATCTGGCTGTTGTAATGCATCTCTCTGAAGAGGAGCAATTTATCTGAATCTACTGAATTAATAATAGAACCGAAATAGATGACAGACTTGAATAGCTTTATGCGATTGCAGTGGCTTCTCTTAAATCTTTTCAACAAATGTAGGGCAGCAGGTGAAGAACACTAACTTGCTATGCAGTCTGTCACAAAGGAGGATGAGGATGATGGGATTTAAGATTTTAATCCATAAAAAAATAATAATAACTTGTATCAAAGAACAAATGCGTTGTTTGCTGGACTGTGCTTTTCATTTTGTTGTTATACACTGCCTGGCCAAAAAGAAGTCAACACTAAAAATAAAGGTCACACAGTTTAATATTTCGCTGGACAGCTATTAGCTTTGATTATGAAATACACTGGCGTTGGCATTGTTTTAATAAGCTTCTGAAATGTCACAAGGTTTATTTCCATCCAATGTTGCATTCATTTTTCATCAACATCTCATATTGATAATAAAGTCCAAACAATACACAAATCCTTCTCCAGCAAATACCAACAATTCACAGTGGGGTTTAGGTCTGGAGTCTGGCCGACAGTCCATGTGTGGAAAAATATGTCCACTCCAGTCCAGTGAGTCCTACATTTCTCATTTTGGAATATGTCTGTGCCATCAGTAAAAATGTAAAAAAAAAAAAAAAAATAAAAATTGATTGAATAATTTGGTTATTCAGAATATTCAAGAAGTCTTCTGACCTAATTAATCTAACCTCAAAATACATAAAAAGAGATTTAAAAAAAAAAAATTAGCACCCATCAAACCACTGGAACTTCCAGACTAAAAGGAAAGACAGCACAACGCTACCGAATGAACATTGTTATGCAGACTGCAATGTTTATGTTTAATCCTCCTCCAGAAAGGCACCCTGAAGTGTCTGTCTGATGGGAGGCGTTGATACTTCTTGTGCAGAGTATGAAAGAGATCTACAGTTATCTTATTTGCCAGTCTAAGAGTGTGTGAGGAAGAAGCAGATCTCCACAAGTATACCTACCCCCTGGAGCAAACGTCCAGTTGTTTCAGAATCTTAGACTTCAACTGGACAGAGAGGCCACAGAGCCAAACTGGACCTCCATATTGCAGGATGCTTAGTGTGGTAGCGCAGCAGAAACTGTGAAGGATCTCACTGCTGGCTCCAAAAGACCTGAGTCTCCTCAGAAAATAAATCTCCTTTTGTGTTTGTGTTTTATTTAATCCAGCTAGAGATGATGCCTCCAGAGCCAGAGGACAGAGGAACACACATTTGGTTATGACTGTAGTTGCTCAGTCTTGTCACTCTGCTGGAATCATGCAGGCTGCTTGAAGTGGTTGAGCAATGTGATTCCTCACACGTTTTTATCTTTCTTTATCTTATTGGTGGACCATTTAATTATGTCCATTGTGAAAAGATATCAGTCTACTACTACTACAACTACTACTACTACTACTTGAAGCTAGCCAATGACTTTACACCAAATATGCCGATAACTTACAGAATATAACGAGCCTTTAAAGTTTTTTGCAAGATTAAAAATAGATTGATATAGTCACAAATAACGCAAAAGCTCAATGTATTTCAGGTCCAAAAGAGCTCAAACAGAAATGGATTTAATTACAGTTGAAGGGTGAGTATTAGTATTACTATCACTGTTAAATTTAGAGAATATTCAGAAGGATCCAAACTAAAATAAAATAATCAAAGCTAGGCTGCACGTTGCAGTGGTTAGCGCTGCAACCTCACAGCAAGAAGTTTGCTGGTGCGAATCTTGTCTCGGGCAGTGGCCTTTCTGTGTGGAGTTTGTATGTTCTTCCTGTATTAGCATGGGTTCCCTCAGGGTACTCAGGCTTCCTCCCACCATCCCCAAAAAAAATGCTTGTTAGGTTATTTGGGCATTCAAAGTTGTCCTTAGGAGTGAATGTGAGTGTGCTTGGTTGTTTGTCTGCTTGTTTGTCTCTCTGTGTTGCCCTGATGGACCCACGACCTGTCCACCGTGTACCCTGCCTCTACTGGGATCGGCTCCAGCTACCCTAAATTGGATGAAGCAGTTAAGTGGGTGGATGGGTGGGTGTGTGGATGGCTGGATGGAATAAAAGCTACTGGATGGAAGTGCCTTATTAGTGAAAGAACACTGAAAAATACTACTGCTCATTCCCAATGGACCTTGAACATATTAAATTATTGAATGTAAGAGTTAAACAGTCTGTTGTTTATTCACAAAAATGCTGAGGTCTAGTGAGTCTGCTGCTACCAAGCTGGCTAACATGGCCAATTCTGTATTGGCTCTTCTGTAGACAGACTCAGTCAGCCCCATCACCTTCACCTGCCACTGAACTCATTAGCCTGATCACTTCCACCTGATCCTCATTCCCCCACAGCTGGGCTGCAAACTATTTCAAATGACTGAATGACAAGTTTTAGAAACATTTTATTATAATTTTGTCTTCATTTATTTCAGCCTTTGAAGGCCTTTGTCAACCAAATAAAAAATAAATTTTAAAAAACTAGTTTTAACTTTACCAAATACAAAATTGGAAACATATTTATCTGGAGAATGACAGAGTCAAACTGAATAGTGAACTAGTGCATATTTCAAGGCACAGACGACGTACCATCACAACAGTCACAAGTCAACTACTAAGTTCACCAAACTTCCTGCAGCATGGTTGGGCCAAACAATAATCTGCTGTCAATGATGGCTGCAGGCATCATTGGTCATCACAAATCATATGAATATGAATCGGGTGTGTGTTATGACCTCTGCTAAACTCCTGAGACTGATTCACCGAACCCCTGGAGTTTGATTAAAACTAGGTTAATAGCCTCTGCTTGTTATGGGGTCAGCCAAATTTTAAGTCTTAAAACAAGGTTTTTGATCAAAACTGAAAGATTTTTGGATTATTACACATTTCAATGTCCACAATGTTCCTAATAGCAAAAATAATAAGAAAAAAACAACCTTTCTTCTTCTGAACTAGCAGGCATTAGACATGTCAAAAGCATTAGGATTATAATAAATGTATCCATCATGTAAATACTACTGATAGCATCACTTTATCATGTAAACATGTTAGCAGCAATCTTTGATCAGACAAATGTCAAACAAACAGATTAAATATTTGTCTATGTTTACTGTATTTGTAGCTAATGGTATGAACCAAAATGAACAATGATGCAACTGGACATTGCAGTCATGGATAGTTATTGACCACCCCCGACTTCTATCTTATTTTGGTCATCCCCCCACCCTTAACATTTAAACCTGCACACTTATTGTTGTAAGATGAACACCAGTCATAAACGTTTGGAAACCATTGGTTCAATAGTAAACAATGTGTCATGTATTTATAACTATTTCTATTTATTTGTTTTTTTTACAAAAAGTTGTTCCACAGTATTTCTCTTTTAAATATAGTAAAGTTACTTGGCTCCTATAGGCTATAAGCCCACTGAACTTACTTTCCACCACAAATGATGCGTGCAGGCAATGAGTTTAAAGCAAACTGAACTAAGCAGCCTAAATAAAATCCCAATGCTCTTCTATGCAGCCTCTGTGTAAGCGCTCACTGATTAATCACATTGTTTAAAGTCACATTGCACCAGCACCGTATCCATTTTTGGTGTCGTTACAGAAAGCCTCTTAAATGTAAAGGATTACTATTGGCCCCCCTCATAAAGAGATTCTTCATCTTCCAGAACAAGCCAGGAAATCTTCATGTAAACATGGCATGCATCCACAGTGAACTGAGTTACTTCCAGGGCGGACTGCAGCCAGCAGACTGAACAGAGCTGAAACGTGACAGAGTAATCACCGGAGCGGCACAAAAAAGGGATAATGTCTAGTGGGAGGGGAGAAGGAGAGAGAGGCAGAGAGAGAGACCACGTAGGAGAATTGAGGCAGTGGCCTAGATGTGTGAAAAGCCAGGGGTTGCTTTTTTGGTTCACTGGTTGACGACCAGGGCCAACTCAATAGACGACCTAATGTAATGGGGATAGTTGTAACTCACAAAAGTAAGAGAAAACTTTTGCAACCCAAGCTTAAGCGGTCTTTTTAAACATCTGAAAACTTTGGAGGCCAGCGTACGTGAGCAGTGCGCGCACAGATCACGCGCGTTATCATGGCAATTTCTGGTAAAACATGTAAACATGTTTGTAGACAAACAGCACCAAATCTAAATCAATAATTCCCTTTTAGGCTATTGTCAGCGCTGCATCCCACTTGAGTTAACAGCGATGGCATTGGAGGCATTCAGCGACATAAGTTCATCAAGAGGCGCTCATGAAAAATATCCTCAGGCACTGTTGGAGCGCAGCGGCTACGTGAGGACATGTGTCACCCCGCTGCACCGGGACGAAGAGAGCCAGTCGTGGTTGAGACTCGCTGTGACATGGGCTTTCCGAAGACTGTCGTCTGCGTTCTGCGTTGCCTTCATCTCCGTTATACTCGCTCTGCTGCTCAGATTGGTCGACTGGGATGCAGGCAGCAGCAGCAGCAGCGGAAATAGCAGCGGCTCCGGCTGTCGTTTCCATTTAGCGACGGGCTGCGCTGTGGAGCTGCTTTTCACTGCGTGTCACTGCGTCTCTCCAGTTTTTACACTCGTATGTGCCTTTTTCTGGGTCTGGCTCTTTTTAATTCGCTGTGGGGTGCTAATCCGGAGCGCGTTGTTTTTGTTAGCGGTGTGCCACTTGGGCGAAGCGACGGCGCAATCTCTCCTGCGCGGCGCCGAGGAGCAGCTGCTGTCCTTAACCGCCACCCTGGTAGTCCTCGGCTGCCTGGGCAGCGGGGCTCTGCTGGTCGTCCGGCTGGGACAGGGAGTGTCCATTCTTGTCTTCATTAGCGTCATCAGAGCCGTCTCCCTTGTTTCTCTGAGCAGAGTCCGGGCCAGTTGGAGACCTTACCTGGCCTACCTGCTGGGGCTGCTGGGGGTTTTGCTTGCGAGGTATGCTGACCGGCTCTTGCCGGCCTCAGGGACCAGCGGGACGGGGTGCTGTGGCTCTGTGACCGGGGCGAAGGAGGAGGACATCCCTGTCTTCAAGAGGAGACGGAGGTCCAGCTCCATAGCGGCCTCGGAAATGATGGCTCACAGTCAGAGCAACAGCAAGTCCCTCCGCAGGACTTCGCTGCCTTGCATTCCGCGGGACCAGGTAGGACATGTCTAACTTTGAACATCTGGATTAGAGCATTTCGGATGTTTTGTCGCTTTGTATGACCTTTCAACAGCTGTCGGCCTGTGACTTTCTCTCTCCTCTTTTTCTTTAATGGCTTGTGTGTGAGCTTTATTATTTCCTTCATTAGGCTACATGGGGACAACTGGATTGACAAACCGCTGTCATTATGATGACTTTTTGCTCCGTAGGCCCTCATGTAGGCCCATAGATTCTCCTGCTGACAGTTGTGCATTGCTTTGGTGTTTTAATGTTGCACCACCATATAGGCTATGTTTTTCTCAAATACTGTTACGTATAATTTTGCATTTGATGTTTTTTGCAGCCTAGGAACAAATGGGTGATGCATTTATCGTGCCAAGTTTCTGAGTGCCCGAGTGTGTGTATAGGTGTGAAGTCTCATCTAAATATTTTGCTTATCCTGGATGGAGGCCAGTGCTGCTGCCAGACCTTACACTTTATGGATCCTCTCGTGATCCATGTTGTTCTAGCATGAACAGCATATAGTGTACTTTGAAAGTCATGATTTTATTATTAGGTTTTTTGAGGTTTTTTTTTTTACAAATTGTCCTTATTTTTATGAATTATTTTGTAAATAGGGGTGGGGGATCCTAGGACTGCATTAAATGCAGACTAAATGAGGACGCTGTTAAAGATTTACAGATGTTTACAAGGTAAACAGCAAAAATTTGGTAGATTAATGCGAATTTATGAATCATGCAAATGTGCTTTTTTTCCTCCAGTGTCAGTTCCATAAATGAGTTCCATAAATGTAAGCATGTAGCCTATACTATTTTTAATTTCTGAATATTTTGCCATGAACAGTACAGAATTTATGGTGTTAGGGATCTCAGAAAAACTTTAAAATTATACCCAGTGGCCTTCAATATGTCTTCAAATTTGGTCTGTTTACCTAAAATAATCTACAAGATTCCACCATACTCTGAAATTACAGACATGCCTCAGTACCTACCCTTCTGTGTTTCAGGACAGAGTTTGACAAAATTATGTAATTAAATTCAAATCCACATGTTGTCTTTTTCATTGTGATTAATAGTGGATGTATTTAAAACAATCAAGAAGAAGCGGTAGAGTGCAGAAAGTTGAGCAAAAACAAGCTTAATCACATTTCGATAGGATTTTGTTTCTGACAACTCAAAGGTTATGCTTTCACCAGTCTTTATCCTGACTGCTTTTCATGCAGTCTTTGTGTTGATTTGTTTTTGTGCTTCCTACTGATGAACTGACCCGAACACAATATAAGAAATTAATATCCAGCACCAAGGTTTAGAGTTGTCATCACGTAGAAAAAAGAAGCTGTTTTTCTTCCATGTACATGCAGCCTACAGTGGATCCTGTGTAATGATTAGCTTAGCTAAACAGGCAACTTTAGCTTGATTGTTTTTGTAGTTCTCAGAGTCAAGATGAAAGAGAATGCTGCAAATAAAAAACATGTTTGGTGTAAATGTAGTTCAGACGTTGTGCTTACATTTCAATACATTTCAATCTTTATTAGTCCATTACATTGTTTGTGCCTAGCTTGTGTACTTTGTACCCACTTTATAATCTTCTCCTTTCTCAGTATGATTGTCATTATGATTTGTGTTTATCATCATCATAGGAAGTAGTAATTTGGAGCAAGCTAAAAAATACTCTGCTTTGTTAAATTCTCCATTTATGCCTTATTTTTGCATAACATCTCTAACACTAAGGGATCAGAAGAAACATAAACAACTCTGTTTTATGGTCACTCTGAGCCACCAAATGCCCTGTTATAAAAGAGCACATGAACCTTTCAAAGCCTCAATTTTTTTCTGTCATCTGGGAGCTTGAGCTGTTCGCCCATCAGCTGTCTGATTCCTGATGCCTGGTTGTTCATTGCTAATTGGTATCCAGGGAACACTGACTTAGTGCACTATCTGTACTATTAGAACAGCTCCATTACCCATTCTACCTTATCATGCCTGGAACAGGAATAATGACAAATTGAACTCTGAAACTTTAAGAAAAAAGCCTCTCAGCTGACCAGATGCTGAGGACTATGTGTCCCCCTGTAGTCTGTCCTGTGTAATCTGTGGGACCAATAAGCAGAGCAGAGATTGAGGTGAACAACATAAACACAAGTGAACACAATTTGTGTAAATAGATGATGAATAGATGGATTTTTATATAATGCAATTATAAAACACAAAAATAAAATAGAAACTCCACTTAACTTTGTGCTGTTATGACAGAGTTGCAAACACTGTTGACCATGATCTAAAAAAATAAATATAAATCCAGCTCAAACCTTTTCTTTTGTATTTTTAAGGGCCTTTTGCATCTTTATTTGCTCAAAAAGGATTGATGTGTGTGTTTAAAGCAACCGAGTTACTGAGTTGAAAATAACAATCACCACATTGACTAAAGTGGTCACGATTCTTATTAATGCCTTTAATATGAATCTTTATACAGATAAATAAACTGTGCTTGTGATGGTTAAACAGCTGCGGTGCTCTCAAGAGTTGCAACATTTCTATGAGCTCAAGCCATCAAATCAGAAACAAGTAGGAAGCCATGCAGTATGCATGGAATTAGCAATATTTTGAAATAGGTCATGGAAACACCTGGAGATAGTCTGTAACTCAGGCCGCCTGAATTCACTGAGCTCTTTACACCTACAGTACTTACATACTTTACTTGGATGTGTGGTTCATGTTCAAGTTTGTTCAGTGTGATGAATGAAATAAGAGTAATTTAAACATTTAAATCTTCACTTAAACTGTGTAAAAAAAGTTCATGCTGCTTTTTAAAGACAATGTTACAGATTCTTCAGGATTCTTTTATGTTGAAATAATTTTTGGTTAATTTATTATAATGGTAATAACATGAAGACTATTTAAGGGACTGAATGCTGAACATGGCACCTGGTCAGTTGATGGGATCAAAGAGCTCCAAATGAAAAAGTAAGATATCCTTCTGTAATAAATCATCATGTCAGGAATATATTTTTCATCTTTTTCAAACGTCTGTACACATTTAAGACATCTCTAAGAACACTGAATGGAGAGCTTTAAGTAACCCATTCACCTCCTTTATCCCACAGTTACTCTCTGACACAGAGACACACAGTTTACCAGTACAGTTTATTCATACTGTAGATAATGAAGCTCTCTGGAGTGCAGTTGTACCTGAGAGAAGCGGGGGTTTTCATCAAGCGTTGGTTGTGCAGTATTTATGAAGCAGGCTGGTGCAGCCTACCAAGCCAGAGGCAAGACAAGCACTCTGCTGATCTAGATGCTAGGAAGTAGCGTTGGCTCATATTCATGCTTTTATTTTTGTAGTTTTTCTCTCTGGTAAATGAGATTTAATTTTTCAGTTATGAACTATTCTTTAGAATATGTGACTGTATTTACACATTTTTAAATCAACTTGAACCTGTTTGAAGTTTTGCTATTCAAATATTATGACATGATTTTGATGTAACCTCACAACAGTTTTTTTTTGGTTTGTTTTTACTTTTTACACCATGCATTTCAGCTTTGGTTTGAGAAAGTTGTTTGTATTTTAGCCAAGGCCTCATTTAGATGCAGATTTTGCTTAGTGGTTTTTGGGTCACATGCATTTGAGAAGCACTTGCTGTCTACAAGATAACAATAGCCATAAATAGAAGGTCTAAAAAAAGCAGCGATACTTAACAGTGCTTTGAGTTTTGATGCTTCACCTCCCAGCTTTGTTTCCCTCTCTGTCACATGGTGACAAAAGGTAATTACACAAATATTGTCATGCAAGTTTCATTCAAGGTCAACAATGCATTGCAAAGTAACGATGAGCTTCATCATATCTGATTGTGAGTAAGCATACTCTAATACAAAGCATAACAAATTTCTTATCACTGCGTTAAGCATTTGCTTCAGAGTGGTGGGGAGATGAGAGAGACAGATTTTAAAGCGGAAACATGGTCTCTCAGATTTATATGATGTAAGGCCCATGTTCTCTCACTGACGCACATACTTTTCCAGGGAGACACACAGCCTACTCCAGTCACCAGAGCGATCTCACTTTGAATGGCAT
Organism: Pseudomugil tenellus; assembly: GCA_037177515.1. Classification (NCBI taxonomy): domain Eukaryota; kingdom Metazoa; phylum Chordata; class Actinopteri; order Atheriniformes; family Pseudomugilidae; genus Pseudomugil; species Pseudomugil tenellus. The sequence goes on from JBAMHX010000010.1 coordinate 17,750,573, forward strand.
CCAGGCTTAATATATCTTCATTTTAAGATAATGGAGACTTCTTTTTCCATTTCTTATTAACAGACGTAGCGAGGTGTTATTTCTGAACGCTTGCCAGAAATAACATTGATACAGCATAATTCTACTCTACCCAGGACTATGATACATAAATAAGCTTTTTAAAAGCTTTTTTGACCTGCAAAATGTGTGCAATGCAAATATTAACAGAATTACGGTCTGGTTTACAGTATTATCTGTTATAAGGCATTAACTATAACTCTGTCAGGTGAGTAAGACAATAATAGAAACCGTACAGGAAGCTGTTACTGGATGCAAAAAAAGGTGTAAGCAAACAGTTTTATGTTTGTGTAAAACATTCATCTTTCATCCTTAGTGGAGTTTTTTATGTGCTGTATGAGAAAAAAGCACAAGCACCTCCATAATAAGTGGAAGCATTTATGTTATCTACAAAATAGGACACAAAGACACCAGACCCAAAGGTTCATTATGATAAATTGCTGTGAATTTATAGTGGATTTATATAGTAGCTTGTAAATTACAGTTAAAACCCTCACATGGAAATTATTTGCGGCTGATTAACTGGAAGCAATTCATCAGTATTAACCATATTTTTTGCATGCAGCCTCCTACACACCCACTTACACATGAGTGCGACGGGTTGTTAGAGTAATGAAAAGCTTTATTTTATCATGGGTGTATTTAAAGTAGTGATATGCTCCAGAGGAAATGTTAGAATAGAAATCAGAAAACAATCTACTAAGAAACCTCCCCCCCCCAAATGAATCAATTTACATTGCTAGTTTTTTTTTTTACTAATAATAAATTAATCACTTCATTGTAAGTATCTAAACAAAGCAGTACTTTTCTTAGATGTGTAAAAATAATTTCAATCCACCTGAGCAGAAGAAAAATAGAACCTAAAACATTTAGCAATATTTCCATGTCATTTTGAACTATTTTTGCAACCATGGTTCAACAGCATCAGCTGTTTATCCTAAGGGGATAAAGTTGCAATTATTCACAGCCATGCATTCTGATAATATCTTTAACATTAACATGATGGATTACAAATTAATACACAACAGTAATGCTGTGGGCACACTTTGTTTTTCAGTAAAAAAAAAAGAGCAGATGTTAAATTATTTGCTTTTTTTGTTGTTATATTTTAACTAATCCTAAACTGTTAATTATGCTTAATCGACACAAAGTAAACAATCAAGAAAATGATTAAAGTACTTTTTTTTTGGACAATAATTTCTCAGTAAATACTTAATGAAAGTGACAGTCCCATATATATAATCCTCAACCATAATAAAAAGGCCAAAAGCACCAGTGGATTAAGACATGAAATATCTGCTGCTGATAGAATTGGTTGTTTATGAAGATTTTTAAGTCATAAAAGAAATAAAGAGAGCTTTTAAATGATGATGCCTATTAAAAATGGTATAAAAGCAAAGGCAAATGTCCATTAATAAGTTATCTAACAGCTGGATTTTGTTGCCAATGGCAGAGCTAGAGCCTTTCAGGAAGGATATTTTTATTTAATAGCAACAGAGAAAAGATAGTTAGAAGAGAGAAGACACAAATGTGAAATGATGAGGGAAGGATGACCAAAAAGGTTAAAGAAGCAAACATGCTGGCATTTTGGACTATTGCGCCCAGCTCTAAGCAACACTCACATTCAAAAATGGGTTAGTGTATGCATGTTTGCTGTTCAAGCGTGTGAATGTGTGTGTGAGAATGAGAGAGCTAGGGGTACAGGAGGCAAACTAGTAAGAAGGGACCTAATGCCGGAGCAATGTGAGAGAGGATGAGGGGAAGGAGTGAGAGGAGTGCACAGCGAGTGCTGAAAGATTTGCTGGGGAGGGTGAGGAAAAAAGGGGGAGTGAGAGGAGGTTTGCTGCCAAGCCCAGGCGAAGTGTTGATGTTAAAAGGACAACTATCTGATCCCTGCGTTCAGCCTCTCTGCTGCTGTTCCAAACACACCATCGCTCTGAGGTCTCGCACGGCACACAGACGTGCTGTCGAGTCAAGTTTGTATCCATCGCTTCGGGTTTGCTCAACAGTTATTGCATATGTGACTTTTTCTGTGTTCGCCTCCATGTAATATGAATATGGCTCCACGCCATCTGCAGTAAAAGGAAAAGAAAAAGGGAAAAAATGTGAGAGTAGCCCCCAAAGCTTGCTGCCGAAAGGCAAAAGCAAATCATTTTAACCTACCTTGGCCACTTCTGTATACTGTACACATGCTTACACATACACACACACACTCATATAGTGGCTTCCCTGCTGGCTTTCCAGATGAGGTTTGGTGGCCTGGGACAAGGATTGCCTTGTTACTTGATTCAATGGTGTGTTTTAGCTCCAAAATATGCTTGGTGAGAGGTGAGACTGGGGAGGGAGGTTGGCCTGCGCAAGGGGCAGACTCAAGATCTGTGCTTAATGTCTGTATGTCTGTCTGCTCCTCTACAGTAAACAGTCACACCCTGTGACAGGCTGTCAGTGGGGGAGAGTTATAAACAGTTCTCCGCTGATATATATATTTTATAGTACTTTACTTTAAGGAAGTGAGAAGTGTGGGACCCTTTTGGCACAACATAATCAGTGATTCTAAGCCTTTTTCCATTTTTGTATGTGGGCACACTGCATTCAGATTTGAAACATAACTAAGGTGAAAGGTTGATGTATGCAAGAATGCTTGATATGCATTTGTTTGTTCATTGCTGTGACTTTAGTTTGTTGTGTTTGAAAATTATAACATACTTGTAAACAGCCCTATAATTAAGTGCATTGAAAAAAGTGAATGAGTTTTAAAATACGTAAACATAGAATTAGTCTAAACTTTGTATAGATGTAGTCTCACAAAGCCACAAGAATCTTCCTCAAGATTAATTTCTATTTAAATAAAAAAAATTGACTTAATGTGTCATTTTTTATGTAACATGCTTACAAATATGAATTCAGATTTAGTAAATGTTATAAATGACCATCGATCTAGTCAAATACAATCTGCTTTGTCTTCACCATAGACTGTATATAAAAGATGGACAAAGCCTCCCCGTAGGTTTCTGAAGAACAGTACTGAAACTCGTTGGGTGGTTCCAGGCGTCGCCATCTTGGCATGCATGCCATCACTCCCGGAAAATACATAAAATTGTCAAAAACGTGGAGTGGATGGTTGACATCTATCAAAGTCCAAGCTACCTGTAGCTAACTGAGCTTACTCAGATCTAACAGGATCTAGCCAGCTCATGGAGGTAGGTGGCCTAAAGGTAAGGCATGGTGTTAGCTGACGAAAAACCGTGTTTGTGCTACACTCTGCCTTCCTGCCGCGGAAGAATGAATACCTACCTCCAGATGAATACCATTCAATCAAATGGAAACACCCCAAAATATGCTAAATATCAAGATTAAATAATATCTAAGCAGATGAGTTATAATAATAATTTCTCCTCATATTTGTCATTAAAGTAAACTTGATCAAATAAACCTAAAATCTTTCTTTTACCAGCCTGTAAATATGATTATTTCTGCTCTGAAGTTGTTGTTTTTTCCACATTGGAGTCTATGGTGATTTGCTTTGTTTTGAAGCCCTTAGTGGAGGGAAGGGGAACTGCCATTTTTAATACTTCTGCATATGTTTAACTTTTCTTCCACTCTCTTTTTCTTATTCTGTCTCTCTGTCACACACAGAGATGGATTATGTTTAACCTTGTAAAAACCTTCAACCTGCACCTAAAAATGGATTTTGTTGACCTACCAAAGATTTTTAACAAATTAACTTGCTGATGTATTGTGAGTATTTTGTTGCAGTAGCTGTGCTGCAGAACATGTATTTGATCTAATCTACTGTCTTTGGAATAAAGTTCATAATATGGGACCTTCAACACATTACAAAGCTTCCATATAAATCTTTCAATTAGATGTTGTTCATTCAGGAGTTTTCCTATTAAACTGTTTTATCCAAAAAATAAATCAATTGCTGTGTTTATCACAGTCTTTCTGCTTACTATATGCTTATGCATCATTGAGCACATGCTCAAATATAGGTGTCTACATATGCATGTGTCCCTACTCATGGTTGATGCTTTGTCAACAGTCTGCTGACAGTGTGTTTGTTTTGGATGACTGTAGATTACCCAATCAGATAATCAAGGGTATAATAGCATCACATGCATCTGGGAGTGTTTTTCCCTTCCATTATCCCTCACAACGCACACATACATGTCACACTCACACACATAAGAACCCTGTAGACATGTGGCAATAATGTACATGCATCAGCTAATTGTCAGGGGTTAGCTGTGTTGAGAGATAAAAAGTTCTGCAGTGGTTTCATCTGTTTTACCCTGTCTCAACCTGATTTTGATGGAAGACCGTCACTGAAAGCTAAAGTGCTTTCATAAAGGGACTCTCCCATATCCCCCCTTATGAAACTGGAACTGATGTTTAGATAATCATGAGGAAGTGGACCATAAAATAACAGATAAGAGGTTACAATCATATTTTACTTCTGAAGTTTACAATTATTCGCAATGGATATTTGGCATTAAAATTTGCCTGATTTGTTGATCCTTCTGCAACACAGTTACTGAACTAAATCCAAAAAGATGTACTTGTTGTTATTGATCATAGTTTTTATGACCTCTTTCTCCTAAGATTTAGTTTACAGATATTAAGGGCAGTATAATATGTATATTATTGCTCTGCGGTTCCAAGTGTTTACTTGGTTGAAGTCGCTGCCGACTTGAAAACACCAATAAAGCTGCAATACATTTCCTACCAAGTAGGCTTTCCACCGATCGGATCGGCTTGATCGGATCGGCCGATATTTCAACATTTTATCCTATTTTTTTGATCGGTCCTAAAGTCTTCATTCACCGATCCGATCAATGACGTCATTGGAATTTGAAAAAAAAATTAAATTAATGTCACTACTTTCAATGAGTTGTAGCTTTGTGCGTTTAATTACAATAAGTTGTGTTCATTA
>JBAMHX010000010.1:17770529-17786726 GCA_037177515.1 Pseudomugil tenellus
CCCCCCCCCCCCCCCCCCCCCCCCCCCCCCCCCCCCCCCCCCCCCCCCCCCCCCCCCCCCCCCACGCCCAGTTCGAACCATAATATTTCTTTTAAGCTGATTCTGGAAGGCATTGTTGAATCATGTGTTGTGTGACATGTAAAGACAACTCGGAGGCTTTTGATTCATGTATCTGCTTATTGTTGTAATAGATATATTACAGTTTCTCTGTGACTTTTCTCTATTTTTCCTTCTTCAGTGATTATGTTATAAAATATAAATAGTGAAAGCTACCTGTTGTTATATTGTTTGTTTTTATTTTACATCTTCCATTTATCGTTTGATGATTTGGGGCAGCTATGATTCAGTAGAGTTGTTATCCGTAGTTTGATTCTTAGCTCTTAGCCTGTCTCAGGCCAGAACATCACTCTCATAACTCCGAAAATGCTCATTGACATGTGAATATAGAGAAAATAAAGAAGTAAAATAAGTTAAAACATTCAAAGAATGCTGATGTGTCCTACTAGAAGCCTGATGAGCTATTCCTGAGGATGTCTTTAGGAAAATACAGAAAAAAGCTTAAGAAGCTTCAGGCCATGTTAAAGAATTAACTTTAAAATAGATAAATCTTTTAATAATAATAAATCTTTTAGAATGCTAAAAACTATTTTCCTCTTATATGCTTTATATCTTTTATGCATAAGATATTATAAATAATAATAAATAAGAAATTGTGACCCCATTCAAATTCTGCACATTCTACAGACTACAAGAGCTCAAGTAAAGAAAAAAAGAGCTCCCCCTGCAGTGTGCAGTGTGTTGATGCATGTATGCGTTTACATTTTCAACAATAAGAAAGCTTTGCTGTGAATCATTCCAGTTTGATGTAGTGTGCTTTTTTGTTTGTTTGTTTGCAGCACAGTCTGAATGAGTGAAATTAGTGGCAGTTTAATTAGACGGAATGATGGAGCTGTCAAAGATTATGTGGCTCAGAAGTACATTAGACCACTGATTTCCCAACCTATTTTAGACCTGACAGGAGAAGTGTATTTGGCCAGTAATGGAGACTGTCAAGGGACAACACAGCACAGAAGAGGATTTAATAGCTTGTGGCAAAGATGGAAGCTGAAGTGTTTGTGTGAGACAGAGCAGGGTTTTTCTCAGGCTCGATTACTGCTATAGCAGAACTCTGCTACTACATATTTATTCTAATATTATACTTATTCACTTTATCTAACATGAAATCTGTTTTTTTATTTTTATTTATTTTGAGTATGCTTGATGGAAAAGTTTAGTATGATTCCACTATCTTGCTTTTTCACTCTTTCAAACAACCTTGCTTCAGTCCCTGTGGACTCACATTAAACACAAATCCACTGTATTAGCTAGATTATCTCCTCTGCCATTCAAGAAGCAAACTCATTTCCTGTAGATGACGGTAGGACTTTCAGGTCATCCAATTCTATGACATCAGCCTACAAACTATGACAGAAAGGCATTTCACAGACACACATGCACAAAAAGAATAAAAAAATAACCTCCCATTCTTCTTCAGTCCTATTTCAGTTAACCTAATGCATATCCTATGCTCTGTAGGCTGTGGTAGGAACTAATACAGTTAATTTTGAAACATGCACTGGACACCTGAAATATTTTAGTGCAGTTTTAGATCAGTGAAAATGCTTTAAAGCAGCGCTATGGAACTTCCTGGGGAAATTTTCCCCAATCCCTCTAGTAAAAACCAGAAAAAGAACCTCAGAAGATCAGCAAGTGAAACCGTGTACAGCATAGCACCAAATATTCCAGCAGAAGATATTTGAGCATGCCATGTGTTTGCTGCAACACAACATTGCTATTCTCTACATGCTGTGATGAAATCTGAATGACTTCCACTGCCTATGCTTCACGTCAGATCCTGCCTCCTGCACACTCTGGACAGATGTTCCCCTCCAACCCCTCGCTTGTATTTTCATCCATGAGAGTAGGCTTCCAGCAGAAAGCCTTCCAGTGTGAAGTGACACGGCAGCTGAAGAAAAAAATCCTGAGTAAACTGTCCACACAATCTCCAGAACATCTCTGATCTTCACATCTCAAAACAGCTAGATCATTATTTTACATCCTCACACAACACATGATACAGCTCACAATGCCAGGAATATTTCACTTAAAATGCAGCCCTTTTTTTAACGATCTTACAAAGTCAGCTATCAGTCAAATTTGGAGTATTAATATATTACATCATTTCTCTCTGTGGTGTAAAACGCATCATCCTTGATCTTTACTTAATAGACTTTACCAGAGTGCTGTCAACCACCTTCATTGTGCACAAACTGCATGTGGGAGCTGTCAGACCATCCTCTCTGTGAAAAATAAAAACACTTGTTCCCTATTTTCTCTTCACTGCTCTGTTAATCTGTTGTGTGCAGCGCTGACTTAAAAATTTCATAGCTCATGTCACTGGGTGCCTATGCTCTATCTGACATCATCAGCCTCCTCACCCCTTTCATTCCTGTTTGTGTTCTCAGTTCTACAGACCATCTGTTGCTCTCAGTACCCATGGCATGAGGCATAAGGGTCCCACAACTGTAAAACGACTTGATATATATATATATATATATATATTTTTTTTTTAAAAACTACAGTGTAAATAAAACAAACAAACAAAAAAAAAACAAAACAGATTATCATTGGTTTTATTTCATTTTTTAAAAATACAATGACTATTTATTTAGATTCATGTTTTTGTGGTATTTATAATTTATTATTCAATAGTTTGTTTAATTGTTTTTCTGCATTTTACTTTTTATAGTAAAGGGTATTATTTATTTTTATTATCTAAAGCTGTATGATTATCATAATTATTATCAAAGTTATTATCAAAGTTGCCTCGAAAGCAATGCCCCTATGAATAAAAGCTAAATAAAAAATATTTTTCTACACAGCAATGTTTTGTTTTGTAATCTTTCTGGGTTGGCGGGAAGTATTTTCATTGCTACACCAGATGCTAGCAACATGAAATGTAGGTCAGGGGAGTAAGCGTTACTGTATTATTGTAACATTACATAATTTCTGTGCTGTCTTCAAGTGTCAATTCTATTCAAGCAGAACCACTTGCTGGGACATTTGTTGTCTGATACAACACTAAAGGAATTTCCTTACCAGTTATTTTTATTGTGTTAATCAAGGCTAGTGATATTAATTCAGCTCTGTTATTAATACAGAGATAATTGAGGAGTTGTGTTTAGTCCCACTCATCGCAGCTGAACAAGCCATTTCAAAACCCGGCAGTGACACTGAATTAAACATACTGGGGAAAAAAAGGAAAATTCACAGTGGAGAGGGCAGAGTAGAGGTTATGGTGGGTGAGGAGTGAGAAGAGGCACATGTAGATCAGCCCTCCAGCACTGATGGGTGATGTGTCCTTTTCTGCTTCTTCATCAGCAGTTCCAGTTCTTGTTTTATTTTTAGATGAGTTGATGAGTGAGAGGGATGGAGGAGGGGTAAGTTGAGGAGGAACAGTAGTAGAGGAAGAGAAAAGGGGTCTCGCGATCCGACAACGCAGTATGGTGTCGTAGGGTGGAAAGACCTCTGACTGTAGTTTCTGTTTGTGTGCTTCCATCACCAGATCATGTGCCAACCAGAGTGGGACTACAAGAGACCTCTGAGCAGATCTCAGGTCAGTGCACATAAAAGGAAGGAACAGGAGCTTTTGTGTGTGTGTGTGTGTGTGTGTGTGTGTGCGCGCGCGCGTGTGTGCATGATTGGGATAATTGCTCTTTTCTAATTGGAAGATTGGATTAATGTATCTCACTGGAAAGTAGGTTTTTCTTTAACTGGCCATATTATGGTCATAACTTTCTTCTCTTTTACTGGCTGTACCATGTTGGTGAAACTATTCTTTTTCCACTCAGCTTTTTTCAGAAGTCATTACCCACATAACACTGTATGCATTATATTTCCTACATTCAGATACGAGACCTTTTCCTTCACTTTATGTTAACAAATTTGCTCAAAATCCTATTGCAGTTATCTTCTGGCAACCATCGGATACAATAATAACTCAATAATCAATAAATAAAATCACATTGTTATAAAAAAAAGAGTTTTTGTTAATTGTTTGTTTACATTTTATTAAAGGGCTAAATAAAAACTCCACAAAGACTCACAGGTCATTTTATATGTTTCCAATAACCTGTAATGTTGAAGCAATCCTGATGCATCAATCAACAAAATAAAGCAAAATACACATTGAAACTTTGAAATACACATTGAAATTCACATTGAAATAATGTGAATGGCTGTAATAAGATGGGATGACTACATTTAACGTGTTTTTTTTATTTCTATTTGTATGTTTCCTCTCTACAGGACTTTAAATTCCCTTCATTCTTGCAGATTAAGGAGCTATATTGCCAGCGTGATGTCTGTACAATGCTTTTTTGTGAACTTGTGTGTTATCCTGCTGTTAGTACTTACAGTATTTTCTTGGCAAAAACATGAGCCACAGTTGCACTTATGTGATGTTCATGTTTGAGCTGACAGCAACGTATACACACAAAAAAAACCTTTGAATATCTGAGCAAGACAGAATCAGGATTGAGCTCAAAGCTGGATCATGACTTATGAGACACAACTTTTTCTGTACAGCAAGTCTCATGACCCGAGTTAGACCTAACTCACAACATTTGTGCCACATTGGACACAAGACTTGGCCAGTAATATTAATATTATGCACTTGCTTTGCTCTGCAGCTCTCAGATATTTTTAGATGTTTCAGTGGAAAATTAAGGCAAATTAAATATCATTATTATTAAATGAAAGAGTATTAGGGCCACTTGGTAAAAAAAAAAAGAAAAAGAATTCTGACTTTAATCTCAGAATTCTGAGGAAAAAAGTCTGAATTTGGAGATTAAAGTCAGAATTCTGATGAAAAATATCTAAATCCTAAGATTTAAGTCATAATTCTGAAAAAAAATCTGAATTCAGAGAAAAAAGTGAGAATTCTGAATAAAAAAATCTGAATTCCTGAAAAAGTCAGGATTTTGAGAAAAAAGTCAGAGTTTTGAGATTAATGTCGGAATTCTTTTTTATTTTCCAATATTCTTCTGTAATATTACTATACTTCAGATTGTTTCACCAAAGATATGTTTGGTTTGATTTATGTCAGATTTTTCTATTATTTTGTCCCATTTGATGTCACCAGTAACTCAAATTTGACATGCAGTGTAACCAGCAACATATCTGTTGTAACAGATTTAAACAAATCAATGCACGCCTCAGTTTCCTGATGTATAAAGGCCTTTTCCGATAAAACAACTTACTCACTGCTTGGTTGTCAAGCATCAGCTGCTATGACAGGAAATACTTGACAAGTTGTAGGCGTAGTGTAACTGTGGTCAGCTGAACCCAGAACAACTCTTTTATGGTCCACAGACGAGTCAATTTGATCTTTGTCCTGCTGTATCCTGGCAACCTGGTATTTTCAATACAACTGATTTCTGAGTGCTGCAGGTCTTCTCTTTTCCCAAGCTACTGCTGAACATTTGTTATTGGCAGATCCAGAGTCAGGGGCGTGTGAGTGGATGGAGGGAGGTTCATGAAGCAGCAGAGCAACTAAAGAGAGGAGAAGTGGAGAAAAGGGAACAGGCGAGGAAGCGCTAAGCTAAATATCAACTGATTTGAAGTGAGAATTGAATGAGCTGCACATTAAGGAAGAGTTAAAAGACGCAACGAAAGTGTGAGATTACACATATCTACAGGAATCTAGACTGCTGTGTCGCGGTTGAGAGGTTCAAAGTGAACACAAATGATGCAGAGGAGGCACTCAGCCAGCACCATGGGACGGCATCAGGAGAGTGCACATCTTCCCAAACAGGTCCGGTATTGGTTTGATTCAAGCTGTACGCTGTTCCGCGTGTTTGCATGATCAAAGAAGAGTGTTCGCAGGCCATTTAATCGGTAATGATGTGATGGTTTAAATAGGACAACTTGAAGCAATGTCTAAATTCAGCTTGTAGTTTTTAGGTCAGTTGCACATGTGAGAGAGCGGTGACGACACTGTGGGATGGCTGTGTCACTTTTGTTCTTAGCCGGATAGCCTATTATATGTTTGACATGTGAAGGTGGCTGTGTTATCTGGGTCTTATCTCAGTCCAACACAATAGATTGCATACTTCTCTTATCTTGAATCAAACATAAATTATTAATTTCTAAAAATGTGGTAATAGCATCAGTCTTACCAGTTTTGGCTGAATTTAGCTTGGTATTCATTCATCCAGTCCAGCTCAAAGATAAACTTCTTGGCTATTGTTTGACAGCTTCATAATTTGCCTTTTATTAGCAATAAATTGAGGACCGATAGTTTGTAAAACTTGAACTTGATCCCTTGTGTGCTTCTTTCACTGCTTTGGTATATCTTCTTAAAGCTGAAAGAGACATCCAGGATTTCTACGAATAAAAGAAAAGACAAGTCCCTACTGCAGTGTTGTATTTACAGTAGACGTGCTGTAAACCCAGCCGTGGAGGAGCTCAGCTGCTCTGCTAGAGTAAGCTGTTCTCTTTTTCACTTGACTGGCCATGGCCTGCCTGTGGACTCAACTCCCACTCTCTTCGTGTGTCTGTCACTGCTTCTCTCTTTATCTCTCCCTCTCCGCTCTCACCATCTGCCTCTATGCCTGATCTCCCTCCATGTTTCCTAACTGTCTCTCAAGAGAGCGCTGGGGGTAGAGAGGGAAAACTGAGAAATGGGGCAACAACAGATAAGAGGAAACCAGAGTGTGACAAGGAGATGAGGTGGGGGGAAAAGGTTGGAATACAACTTTCAATAGTGAAAATGTTTCAAGGTGGCCCCCACAATAATACAGTACACCAAACCTTACACATATATAAGCAGTCGATTAAGTTGTTATTATTTTTATCTCTGAGAGTTTAAAATCTAAACCCTACTCATGTGTGAATTGATATAACGTTACCTTTTGACATAACGGTTTGACAATGGATCAAAATCAGTGGGTCTATTCTTAGAAATATAATATACCCAAATCTTGTTTCATTTATCAGCGTACATCAGAGGCCAGAGTTTAAAATTGTCTTCTGTTACAGCGTATTGCATTTGTTGAGCGATTATGACCCATCTTTCTGTGTGCACCTTGCACTCTATTCCCCTGAAAGTCTGATAGACTGATCCCAAGAGGCAGTTCTGGTACATCCATGCCCGTGTGTGTCTAGATAGACACATATACACACATGCATTTGCCTCTGTCCGCTGTTGATTTACTCATTGACCGTCAGTCCCCCTGCTGCATCCTGTGGGCTTTTGTGCCGGGAGGAATCAATAACCTTCTCCATTGCCTCGCCTCTCTCCACTGTGTCTCTACCAGAGCAGTGCTCAGTGGCACACCATCAGCTGCGTGTACTGAATGTACCCAGACAATACAGGTTGGGTTTTCAACTCAAAAGTTAAATTCTTAACAAATCTAGGAGATACAATTGTGTGAGAATAGCAAGAATAGTGCCATAAGACACTTGCAATACCCACAGTTTTACATGTGTGTGTGTGGGTCAGGTAGTGTCTATAGCACACATAAATTCATGTTTCTACTATCCCACTCCCTCACATTAGCTAAACAGACTCCATTACTGCCAGGTAATAGGTGAATGTCACAATAGCAGGATGTCGTAAAGCTCTGGAGTGGTCTAATGGATTTTGTTCAGGTTGAGATGACACATGGCCCACTCGTACACACACATAAAGACACATGCTCTTCCAGGAAACTGTTGTTCCATGTGCTTCATGCATTTACTCATCATCTTTGAGGAGTGAATACTGTCTGTTTGAAGAAGCAAATTATGGGAGTCCTATGTAACTTTCTCCAAACACAGAAATGGTGTTTCTGCTGTGACTTTTTATGTCATCACTTTTACTGCAAGCTAATCTTTCCCAGGACAAATATGTGCATGAGTGAAAGTAGATTAAATTTACACAACAGAAAAAGTACTCAACTCAAAAGCTCTGGGTATAAAAGAAAAGCAAATTAACCCTTTCAGCCCCTGCGTCCATTTGAATGGACATTATTTTTTTTATTGGTTTGGACCAATAAATATGTACTGTGATTGAGTCTTGTCAGCAATGCAGAAAATATTTTTTGCCCAGAAAAAAAATTCAGGTCTGAAGGGGTTAAATTGCAACTTTATGAAACTCTGGCACATGTATGACAAAAGTGAAAAAAGGAGAGGTTGTTGCCAGTTGACAAGCTTTGTAGCCTCAGGAGAGCAGGCAGATGGGCGATCGGAGGCTTATGGATGGAGTGATCATGTGAGTGCCAGTCCTGGCACTGTAGGGCAGATTGATGCAGATGAGAGCAGAAGTGGGGAAAGGATACCACGCTTTGATTTTACAGCAACAATCAATTGTAACATAGGCTTGGATGTTGTTTCATTTAAGATGTGAATAATGATTAAACATTGCATTTTACCTCACACTTCATCACTATCAACATTAGAATACTCAATTAATCCTGAAGGAAATTATGTGCACACATTGCTCCATACTAATAAAAAGGATGGGATAAACATAAAAATCTTTAAGAATAATTGCAAAATTATAGTTACAGTATCTATAGAAACATATTGAATAAATCCTTCCAGTGAATAATATGTAAAATGCAAATATAGTGCAATTGTAAATGTAAGCTACCATCATGAGTTATGGTGACTGGAGTTAAGATGGGTTTTCTATACTAAAACGAAAAATAAACTAAACCCTCACAACTACAACCACCTAGAGAGTGCAAGCATCCGCTAAGCTATTGTAGTGCTTTTTAAATGATTAAAAAATAATATATTTTTTTAAAATAATTTTTTAATAAAAGGATTAGTATTTGTTAGTTAGATGCTCTGATGGCAAGCTTATCCTTGTTACCCTACAGTGAAAAATTCTTTAAAATAATTCTTAGATCCAGGCAATGATCTGGATCACTTCCTAAATCTAATCCCTTCTTTCTTCCTCCTTTTCTGAGATTTCTTGAAGATGTAATCCAAATCCACCCCTTCCTTTTTGACTTATGTAGCTAACAGAGAGTCAGACAGATTATCTTCACTGAACATAAACCGTTGCCTTGCTGGAATCAACTAACCACAATTTTTCACAAATTATAGATAAAAATGAATATTGTGACAAAATAATTATGAAAATAATGTATTTTTTTTTCCAGATGTTCAGTGAATACTCATCTGTGTCCAGTTTAGTTGCTTAACTTGTGGGTCTCTTTATAAAAAGGTTTAATGTGTCCTGTTGTTTGTTACTGAACACAATGAGACATCTTTACAGTTTATTGTTAATTATTGGAGTTAACCACATGATGCAGAAAAGCAAGTACTCTTCATGTATTCATGAAAGTTATGACAGGCTTTTTAGTGTGTAATTTATGGAAAATATTCAAAATATATTTGTCTATATCTATGTTATAGATAAAAAAACTAAATTTTGACATAATTTTTAAAGATTGGAATTTTGGAAGGTTATTTAGATAAATTTCCAAACTCTGAAATGTATACAAATCTTGTCAAGCTTTGTTTTATGTTTACTCATTATAAATATTTATTCATTAGATTGAGAAATGATTATTTAAACAGGCAACAACAACTTTAGTTCAATTCAGCTAGTTTTGTAAATTGCAAATTCATGTCATCGGTCATCACAAAGCAATTTAGCAGACACAGTTAAATGAAAGAAAATTCGGTTTAGGTTTATTATCCAATTAAAACAAATCCATTAGTCCAGTTTATAAATGTCTTCTTATTAAGCAACTCCTCAAGAAATTACTAGTTAAAGAAACACAGATTGCACTAAATTCTTTCTTCTGTTCAATCCTCATTCATAGAATGCTGGGGGGGCTTTACTGCCTCACATGTTATAAGTCTTACTCTGCATGCTGAGTGTACATCTCTGTTTGTTTGTATTGTTGTATGTTTTTTTATGTTTTGGAAATTTGTAAGAGAGGCTGATTAGAGAATGTGAAGCATAATAAACTATTTGTTAGGGTTTTGGGTTATGTTACATTGGTTTCCTGTTTTATTTTATAGTTTTTTTCTGCCTTGCCCTGTGTTTCTCTTTTTGCTTTATATCTTGTTAATTAGTTTCACCTGGGGGTTGATTTTGGTCATTGTTTTCACCTGTTCTGTTTTCAGTGCATTTATACCCTTGTTTTCTTTCCCCCTTGCTGGTTCATTAGGTTGATTAGGTTCATTTGTTCTTGAGTTCATTGCTAGTGTATTGGTTATTCTACTAATAAATCAATTTATTCTGCTTCCGGCTGCCTTCTTCTTTCCTGTGTTTGGGTCCACCACCTTCCCTGCATCGTGACACTAGTCTACTGAAACAACACAAGGTTAACATTTGAAAGGAATGAGCCCCTGGGCCCATTGTTGAATCATTTTACAATCACTGTCGTGGCAGCTGGACATGATATTCTTTAAGGAAATTGCTGTGTGTCTATTTATAGTTTCCTTAATAACCTACTTTTGTCACATGATGTCACTGATATAGACTTTCAAGTGCATGCAGAATGAAAATGCACATTGAATGCTTACTTTTGCTCATCTCTTTTCTCCTTTCATCTTGCAGTCCTCGGGGACCAGCATGGTAGTGGATATCGCAGTAATGGGAGAGGCCCACGGTTTGATCTCTGACCTGCTGGCAGACCCTTCACTGCCCCCAAACACCTGGAGCTCTCTGAAGGCCGTCAGCAACCTCCTTAGCACCCAGATCAACCTCCAACCGCTCCACCGACCTCGCATCCCCACAGACACACAGACCTGTTCTGACTCAGAGGATGGGCCTGAAAAAACAGAGAGATTGGCCATTCCAAAGGTTAATTAAAGATTTTTTTTACATTTATTATTATTATTATTATTATTATTAATAATAATAATAATAATAATAATAATAATAAATTCAAGTTATTTTGTTAGTTTCTGTGTCTTTGATCAGCATTTTTGAGTTGCTTTTAGTTTTTTTCTTAAAACTTTTTCAAAATTGTGCGCCAACTTAAATTTGTCAACTTTAAATCTTTTTATTTTAGAAAGGAATCAAAGAGCAGCATTTTACTTATTTGTCTTTAAGTAGCAAACATCAATATAAGCAACTTTTAGGCCAAACATCACTACTGCCTCTCAGAAGGGAGGACTGTGCTCCTATAGGAACATATCTAAAACTTAAGCTGCTTACAGGCAGCACCACCTGCTCACACATGTGCACTGTTGTGCTTGTGCAGTTATCCGGATGTTCATGGTTCGAAAACTTTGTTCTTGCATGATTATAATATATCTGAACTATGTGATTGGTATTCTAGTGAGGTGATGATGGAATTATAAAGTCAGGATTTTATCAGAGCAGAGCAGCCCTCTAGAAGCATTTTGCTTCGATAGTGACCATGAGCTTCTAGTCACATTGACTCACTCCTTTTACAAAAAAAAGACACAAATATTTGAAGGAGAGTAGCTCTCCATTGAGATATAGCCTTTGTAAGCACAGACAATATGAGCGAAATGAGAGCAGGGCTGGCACAAAGCAGAAAGCAATGCATTATGATGAGATTTTGGAAATGCTTTGTACTGTGTAATGTCATATAGATGTACTTGGTCAATTTTTAGCCACATGTCTTTTGCAATAATTGAAAGCACTGAAAGGAAAGTGTACATCAATAAGTTTACATGACAAGAAGCTTAGACTTCATGTGAATAGTTGGGTATCCATCACTGTGTTTAATTAGCATTTAGATCATGGGTACCCAAAGTGGGGCCCGCAGGCAAAAATTTACCTGCCAGCACTTGCTCTTGGCCCGCTGGTCAATGTTTATAATTAGAACCATACAGATCTTAAGAAAGAGATATTTCAGAGCTTCATGACGGATGATATGAACAATATCTCTTGCCATTAAGGGCCAGATTTACTTAAACGAGTGCAAACCCATTGCACATGCTAAAAAAGTACAAACCGATCTACTAACAGTGAGTAAAAGGGTTTGCGTCTTCCAAAGGTGCAAAATTGCGCATCCTCCTCGAGTTAGTACGTTTGCCTCAATGAATATGTAAATTAGGGCGTTCACACGCAATTTTGTTTGGAGTGGGAGGAGAACATGTAAATGTATGATTTTAGCACACGCAAATTGATTAATCAAACCTGAAAGTAATTTTGCTGGTAGAAACTGTGCCTGTATTTAGCACGTTTCAATAGGACGTGCAAACAGGTTCAATGCGTAATTGCGCACACATAACTGCAGTGATCGTTGCAATACGAAGACATAGAAATAATCAAAGACGACAGAGAGAATGCATATTTCTTCCTCATGTTAACATGTTTGGAATGAGAGAGAAAACTAATTATTAAAACATATCGCCTATCCAGCCTTGCTGTTTTGGAGCGGTTGAAGGAACTCAGCACAGATTTGGAGCCAAACACAAGAAGGAGTCATGCATACCTGCAATAATTAAACTCCTGGCAAGTCTAGAATTTTTGGCATCTGGGTCGTTCCAGCGTACAGCAGCCAACACAGCAGCAATCTCTCAGTCACGTCTTTTACATGTGTTGACTGAATTCCTAAATGCAATGTCACACCGATGTTTATTAGGTTTCCAAGCTCTCGAGATTCTTTGAGTAAGACAAAACAAGTTTTTTTTAGGTGGCTGGATTCCCCGGTCTTATATGAGCAATTGACTGCACTCATGTGCAGCTTGTGCCTCTCGCAAACTCTGAGCATATATACAGAAACCGAAAACACACATTCGCTGAATGAAATGAAATATTACTGGCCCACTGACTGGGAGAGACAACTATGTATTTCCATTAAACTGGGTTGTAATTGGTTGGTTTAGCAATGGGAGCATGTAAGAATGGATGGTTTTGGGGCTGGAGGGGGAAATAGATCTTGACACAACACCGGCATATGTGGGTGAAGAGGCAGCATCTCCTTCTCATCATCTCAGACAGGGTGTGGGGAGGTGGCTAAAGTTAACAGAGTTGCTGGCTAACTGCACCATTTAGGATGAGTAAAGTTAGCTGAGTTTATGTACATTCACATGGACATTTGTATTTGTATGAGCTCATTTTAATTTGAATTGTTCGCTTCAACATGCCTGCCAAAGGTGGACATTTTTAAGTAAACATCTAAACATATTTGTCAGCCAGCAATGTTTTCGACTCAACATTTTCGACTCATCAGTCCTCATATTAATTTTAAATATAACCAAATTAATCAGTGAAGGCAGTTAATAATGTCCACCTAGGGGCAGAGTAGGGTGGATTATACTTGCAGATACAACTGAAGAGCACACATCACTGGTGGTTTAGAAGTGAGTATACTCCATGCTGGTACACCAGCACATAACCCTGGACTTCACTGCTTTTAAGACACATTAAAATAGACAACAAACTAATCAAATTTTATAGCTGAAGGAGTAATCTCTGAATAAGTAGAACGACAGAACCAGCTCTGTTAAAGTTAAGTTTTGTTTGCTTGCTGTACTTCAAAGTAATGTAAACACATCTGTATATCTAGGTGTGCCCCTTTCTACGTGCATCACCCTCACCTCCTTACTCACTGCAGACACAGTGTGGGCCTAATGACGCAAAAGCTTCCATGGGGCTTTTTAATGTTTTACAAGGCCAGTGCTTCGAAATGTATGCAGGCACTCAAGGCAGCACGGAAACTAAATAAAGTGTGTGATGCAATGCAGGATAGCCTACCTATAAAGTGACTGGCCGCTATGAAGATGCCTGAGTACACTCAAATGTTCAGTGCATGTAGTGAATCTCAATGAAGTGCTGCCTGAATTGAGCTCATTGGGGATTTGTGAGTCTGCATGTGATTTAGTTGATGAAGTTGAAGGATCTGCTTAGTGGTACTGCCCTGTTGTACTGCTTTAGATTAAGAACAAAATCACAAGATCATCAGCAATGGTGTTGTGTAAAGAGGGTTAATTAGTTCCATTTCTACTTTGTTCATCAAGCAGTTTATTATAAAGTTTACTATATTTTACCACTAGTCAAAGTATCAGCATGATTTTAGCAGATTTTATACTTGAAATTACTTCCTGTTGCACAGGTATGGCAGGGTTACTGTTGAGCCTTGTTTTTAAATATCATAAATCAAAACTAAATCAAGTTAACACACAACCACATTTTTTCACAGGCTAATCACATAATTGGACAAGATAGAGCCATAAATGAAATGTACATTTTTAATACTTTGTTGAGAATCCTTTGAAGTAATGTCTGTGTCATGTATGGAAGCCGTGGACATTATAGGATGACCACCCTCCTCTGCGTAGCTGCTTTCGCTTGTTTTTTTTTAATATATTTTACATATTCACTTTGTGTCAAACACCAACCTTTGACTTGAATCTCATTCATTTATTCATAAATAAGCAGCATTTTCTATGGGAGATTGTTGGATTGAAGAGGAGATGAGGAAAATCCACAGCACCCACAAATAGAATCCAGCTCTGGACCAATCTGAATAATCTTTATTCACGTCCTCTTTTGCTTTAGTTAACGTGAGGGGTTACTTAAGGCACTTCAACTACTTGGGTGTGGGATGTTTATGTCTGGGATTAGAGTACACAGTTTTATTATTGTAATCCTGCAAGCAGTAAAGTGATGGGGAGTTGCATTGTTTCGCTATAAAAACAGTACACAGAAAACTGACGCTAAAGGAGATTTGCAACATGAATGATCATGACAAAAGGACATAATAGAAAGACAGGGATACTCTCCATGTCTTTCATTTTATTTTTACTGTATAAAAAGTATCTGTAGTGTCTTGGAGGTGCAGAAAATAACCTTATCTTTATGTAGTTTCTTTCTCTTTGGCATTAGTACTGTATAGTTTGATTGATATTTCTGCACTTGGCTGAATATGGCATTGCTGTCCGTGTCTATTAACCTTAAGGGTTCATCCTGCTTTTGTTCAAAGTTCAAAATCGGTAACTATTCATTTGAGTCTATGCATTCAGATACCACTGCACTGCTTCCACATGCTCTATATATAATAATGGAGGCTCAAAGCTTTCTCTATGCTGTTTGTTCATTTCTCTAAAGAAGGCAGGTCCAGAACTGCTTAAGTTCGGTCTTTTTCTTCTTCACTTTGTGGTTTTTGTCTTGCTGTTGTGAGAGGACTCTGCAAAAATTTCAGCTATTAATTCTGAGGTTTTTTAAATGACTTAATAAATGAAGAAATGGAATAGCTCATGCCACATTTTTTTTTAAATTACATTTGGTCACTTGAAAATCTTTATACTTTTTGTAGAGCAGACTCTGGACACGTTCAGAATCATGTAAAATCTTATCCTCTGCTGCCCTCTATACACCACACTGTGTGTTTGTATACCCCATTCAGAAGCAGACAACAGCAATACGAGCACATGGTTTTATATTCAAACTTACAACATAAGAGACTGACACGAGTGGCTCAAAATTCAGCTTAATTAAAAAACAGGAATAGGCTTATGACTATGATACTGATTGGTTTAACTTTTTCCATTATAATTTTTTTTAAACTTTAACTCAAATCAGACCTGTTTCACATCTTTTCTTTGTAGATTTCATAGCAACCTGAATTAATACACAAATTGTTCTCAGCTCTGACCTGATTTTTTCATACTCATAAAAACCACGACCACATTTTTGTCAATCTTTGTGTGCTGAGACATTTAAACTATAGTGATGTTACTGTAAAACAATATAAGAAATAGACACATAAGGTTTGATTGTATCTGTTATCCCACAGAGATGGTTGTCTCACCAACATTTTTATACAAAAGGAATGTAGGTGACATATAGGTTGAAAAAGGCACAATGGAAATGTCCCATGTTTACCTAATTTTAATTGCCTATGTAGGTTTGATGTGTGTTTACACAATTTACTGTTAATTGTGCAGTTGGAATCGGCACCTGGGTTTGCCCAAGTGGAATACGATGCATTTTCATTAAAGGCTTACAAATGGGGAACAGCTAATTAACTCCAACATAGGAGTTTGCATATTGATCAGTACCGGATGTGTACAACAACTTTAATAAAACATAAGGGCTGAACAAGTACCTTATTCAGTCAAGAAGCTTTTTTCAATCCACACTTTATGAAGGTTATGACTCACTCGTCTGTTACTACTCACTTTGTCCACAAGAGGGCATTTGTACAGAACAATACAGAGAATAGTTAT
>JBAMHX010000010.1:17792513-17829058 GCA_037177515.1 Pseudomugil tenellus
TATATCTATCCAAACCTGCGAAAAATCGAAAACGTTTTTTAAATGTGCTTTATTGATACTGCTCCAGTGTCATCTAATGTAATAAAGTTTAAGAAGGCACTGGGTGCATCATGGTACCACAAGGTGATATGAGTAGTGAATTTCAAAACAGCATTCTTGCAGCTCATGTTTGTGTGAGTCAGTGCTTTACATTTCTCTCACCAGATCACAACCGGATCCATGCCACTGATGTGCTGCACGCCGTCTGGTACCTTACCACTCAGCCTGTGCCAGGCTTGCCCATGCTACTCACTGAAAACGGCATACACACTGGTGCGGGCAGTTTCCTGTAATTGAACATCAAAACCTCTTAATATTACTTCCAATATGTTTTTTTAAGTGTTATCTTATGTTTTGATCTCAAAGTCTGATGCAGAAAGAGTTAACATCACTTGAACTCCTCACATATGAATGGCAGACATCCTAGCATTCATTTAGAGGTCAAAAGCCTTACATGAGCTATTTATGTGGCTGCAAGTTAAACAGTATGAAGTGTAGTAACTCATTCAGTCAAAACTAAGATTTCAGAAAATGTCTTTCCGACATCTATATTCACTCACATTGAAAAGTGGATGAAATTATTCAAATGACCAAGTATTTTTTTCTCTTCACAGACTCTGCCAATGGCATTACACCGAGAGCAACAAGCTTCCTGAAGTCTAAGATGAACTTTGTTGTTGAGGAGGGCTATGGTTCTCTTGCTGGTCTTATTCCTGGACTGGAGCTTATGGCCCTGTATGTAGCTGCTGCCATGCATGACTATGACCACCCTGGAAGAACCAATGCCTTTTTGGTTGCCACCAGTGCACCACAGGTATACAAATGTAGTAAAAAATGTCTCTGGTAATTGGTAAAGAAGGATTGTTTCACAAATTAAAAACCGGTATTACTTGCATTCATGACAAATTATTAATTTTCCATTCAGGAACAAGTAACAAAAACTACTGTATTGTTTTTTTCTCTTTTAAAGTCTGGTAAAAGTCAGGTCAGTACTTGTCATGCATTGAAATAACAACCTTGCATTTTTTATGACAGGTAAAAATGACAGGCTCTTGTGACATGAACTGTTACGACTTCAAAGATATAACATATGCTTGTGTAATATTCAGCAGAGTTGACTGCTAGTAAGTTTTTATCATTTCATTAATAATGGCTTGAGGATAAAATATCCAGGTGTAATTATAATCAATTGAAATACATGCCCTCTTTCAATTATAACGTTTTATGTATTAAAACTGAATAAAACAAATTGCCTTGAACACATCTTAGAAAGAGGTAACTACAGCCATATATGAACAAGAAAATAAGATAATACCTTATATCATGTTATCATTCATTTAATTCATTCATTTACGTAACAGCCGTCTGCTGTTAATCAAATACTGATTAACTGATTATCACCAAATGTAAGTGCCTTCTTAATACCATATATTGTTGTAGTTTACTTGTCTGCCGTCTGCTGAGAAGGGAAAAACATCAGAAACTATATCAGATCAGCAACTGTTCTTGCACAACAATGTAGAAAGGTTATGATGCCATTTTCAGACATTGAAAAACAGTTGTTGATCTTCCCAGGAGTGGATATCACAATAAGTTTACCCTAAGGTCAAACCACGCAGTGCTCTGAGATATTCCAAAAGCCAAATAGCTGCAGCTCAGGGTACGCTCACACTGCTGCTGTTTGGTCTGCTTCAAACGGATCCACTTCCACAGATAGTACAATATGTTTTGCGGAGTATGAACTACAACCACACTGATGCATAAAGAAGCGAACTCTGGTCTGCTTAAAAACAGTCTCAGTTTGCTTGCAAAAAAGAAAAATGTTTGCCAACTACAATAAAGCATGTAGAAGAAAATGTAGGTAATACAGGTTATTGTTTAGAAAGGAAGCCAACTTCATGTATTCAGAAATCATATGTTCTGTACACTGCAGGAAAATTAGGTGTCCCATTTTCTTCTGACCTAAGTCAGTTATGGACAAACCCAACCCATTTATATCTCCTATTGAAATCTGGACCCGACCTGACCCTGTTATACATAACTCATGACCAAACCTGCACAATACTTATTATATTACTTTTCTGTATTTGTTCTTATTTTAATTTGATAAATACTGGACTGCACACCACAACTATGCGATGTTGCCCATTTGGTTTGTTCCACTCAAGACCAATTTTTAAACAAACCAAAGGAAGGTTGGACATTTTTCATTTTTGAAAGTGTTGTAAGAAGACTCGACTTGCTTAACAGAACATCTTATGTTTACAAACTGAAATAATCCACAGGACTTCTAAAACAATATCATTGAGACAGATAAAACCAAAATGGAAATGTTTGGTCATAATAAACAGTACGACCTCTGAAGAACCAAACATAAGACATCCAAACAAACAGCTGATACAAACTGTTCAGCATAAAACTGGAAGGAATTGGGCGAGTTTTGCAGCTATGCAAACCTAGGCTCTTTGCAGTTATTGAATCAACCACAAACTCCTTTGTTTAGCAAAGCTTTCTGTTGTTAACTTGAAGATTTGATTAAAATGCTGTAAGCTATGCATTACTCTAATGTTTTATCCAGTATGAGTAGTAATACATGTAAAGCTTGTGCAATTTCTCTCAATATCTATATAATATCTAATAGTAAAAATGTAATAATATGTATGTAATAGTTTCTTAATTAATGTAGTTGATGCTGCCTTTACAAAATTGATTAAGTCTTAACCTTTGGTATTTATGTGTGAGTGAAATGAACAGATTACAAATGCAAACCAGCAGTCAGCAGCTAAATAACGTCAGCTTCTAGTTTTGTAATCTAAAACTGTGCTCTAATTTACACAATGACATACTGAATAAATCAAAAGAAGCTCCTATGTGTTACCCGCTGAATACTAACTCATGCAAATTTCTTTTCTTCCTGCTTCTAATGTAGGCTCTTCTGTACAACGACAGATCTGTTTTGGAAAACCATCATGCAGCTGCAGCTTGGAACCTCTTCATGTCCCGACCTGAGTACAACTTCCTTGTTAACCTTGAACATGTGGAGTTTAAACGCTTCCGCTTCCTTGTCATTGAAGCTATCCTGGCGACAGACCTCAAAAAGCACTTTGACTTCCTTGCAGAGTTTAATGCAAAGGTAAAAAGTAGATTTGCTACATAAATACTGCAAGACTAGTCATGGATGTTGTTAGGTCTTTTGCATCACTAGTCATCTACTCTCTCGTCGCCTCTGCCAAAGTGGAGTTCATGTAATCCGCCATGTGGTTTGTTTTCTATTAGCACCATAATTCCAAGAGTTATGGATGCAGTTTGATGACATTTTCAGGAAATCTCACAATATAGAAGAAGTGATTCGATTATGGGGGGTGATCTTGAACATTGTCTAAAACAGGAATTTCTTTATAAGGATGAGGTGGCAATAATTTTTCCATAAGAGCTTCTAATAAATATTTTTAAAAAATCTAAAAATGTCACTTTGACAATTATTTGGGTATATTTATTGGCAAAGAAATAATCATAATTTTATGTGATTGTGAACATTTGGTTAGTTAATTTCTCAACACTAAATGTGTAAAATCACTTTATAGGTTTTTAAGTTTCAGTTATTAATTTCTTTTGATGCCAACATAATGTAATACTGACCTTCTCTTAAAGAATACAGGCTACAGGGACTTGGAAGACTCTTGTCTTGAAATTACAAAATAATATGTTTTGAACATAATTTCAACCGGGGCAGAGGAATTAGAAATGAAGGGAAAACATCAAGTTAGCTTTGGCTTCCAGGTGTCCTTAAACAGAATGGCTGCTGTTTGTCAGATAAATAATAATAGAACAGTAAAAATAATGAAACAATCTGGAATTACTTATCTTCCTTTCTTCTACGGGCAATAATAATGAATGACTAAAAGCCATGGACATCAGATCAAGTAGCTTATGTTTGAACAGCAACACCATCTGTCACAAAACCATATTTGGTTATTTGTCTCACTTTTATAATGTGGCATTCAGTGTAAATGTCATGTTGCACTTTCAGACCAACCTTTCATACATGATGACCAAACAGAAAATAACACAATTTCATTGTTATGTTAGATAAACATTAGTTTCATTTAACTAAACTGTTGTGCATTTACCTTTAGCATAAAAAACTGGTGGCTGTCCTGCTGGTGGCGAAATGTATTTCATGTATTTCTTCCCTTCGTCTGCAACATTTTACATGTAGAATGAAATCATGACATTCCTAATACATCACACTCATTAGCAAAAAGAAAAAAGACTTGGTGGAGGTCTGTATTCTGAGTGCCTCTAGATTAATGTAATAATAACTATAATAACTTTTTTCCTTCGTATCACCTCAGGTTGGTGATGAGGGAGTGTCTGTTATTGATTGGACCAATGAGAATGATCGATTGCTGGTGTGCCAGATGTGCATCAAACTGGCTGATGTCAATGGACCACTGAAGTCTAAAGAGTTGCACCTGCAATGGACAGAGGGAATCGTTAATGAGTTCTATGAACAAGTAAGTGTGTCAACATGTCCAATTTCTAGAATCAAGACAGCCGTCCCTTAATATTATTATAGTATGTCCCTTTCAAAGTTTTGTTTCACTGTCTTTTGAATGAATGCAAGCTGTGACCTGCTTTTACTTGAAAAGACCATGTTTCCATGTTTTTGGTGACTGTTTTTTTTATACCCAATCCTGACACCCTGTCCTGTCTTCTGTTAATCTGCTGGTTTCTGAATTATCAGCAAGAGTGTCTCTGTTGAATATTTCTGGAGATTATCTTAAAATATAAAATACAAACAAACAGAAAAAACATTTCAAAGATAGCTGCATTTATAACCGGTCCTTAATACATTTTCGGCTTCTACAGACATGTTTTCCACATCTTATTTGGAACATTAGTCTGTGGAGAGAGCACGAAAGCCAAAGGCTGTGACTTTTTGGAAGTATATGAAAAGCGTCTACTTTCATTACTTATGGCCTGACTGGAATTTCCCCAGGATATTTTTACTACTTAAAGTTGAAATGTTTTTTACAGTGTGAAATGAACCACTTAATATTTCTAATGATTCATTTGGATGATTCCTCTTGTTGCAGCATGTACTTCTGTCTATAGAAATTTCGTGCTTTTACACCTACTTGTGTGCAACTGCATGCTCCTTTTAACTAGAATTTTTATACATTTTATACATTTACACTTCATAAATTTATCAGACCACAATCAGTCACAGCGATGAAAATCTGTATTAGAAATATTTAAATAAACATATCGTTGTTATATGGTACAAAGAACTTCACCAATTTTAAGCTTCAGAGCTTTAACCCACCCAACAGACACACTTGATTATTTATTTACAATTAGCTTAATAAAATACAAATATTCATGATATGGTTGTTTTATTAATTGACAAGCTTGATGTCGGCATGTGAGATGTCTGTTTTAGTCTATTCTAATGGTGTGATGGTTAGCAAGGATATAAAAACAGTATTCAGCGCTGTAATCTGAGGGGTGGGGTGATGGGTGCTGAGAGACAGAGGGCTTGCATGTGTGCATGCGTGTGGTTTCTTTTTTCAGCGTGGAGACAGATGACCTAAATGTGCCATCCTTGACAGCACTCATTCAGTCACAGCAGAGGATTTCAAAGAGTCGTTGATGATGTAAAATAACCCCACACATTTATTTATGCTCTGCTATGTGCAAACATCCATCTTTAACATTCTGCAGATTGAAATTAATTATCATGTTTTTTTTCTCCTATCAGGCTGTGACCCAGTAGATATACGTGCACACTCCTCTGTAACAACTGCTGCTGCACTTTGACGACATCCTAGTTTTTTGTTGCCATAGCAATTGGAGCTCTTTCCCTTTCTTCCTCTTTTTGAAAAGCTTTGAAAGGCCCAACATCAGAAGACAAACACAAAAGCACAATCCTGCACTGTCATAACATTTGAAAGCGCAACAAAAACATTTTGGATGTGGGTTGTGCAACACAGAACCGCAACATAAACTGCTGCCTTTATAAAGTTTCCACAGATACAGTCTCAGTGTGTTTAAAAATGGTCAAAAATAACCAAAACTCAGTCCGTAGATTACATTTCAAACATCTGAGATGTGCATCCATTTGTCTTTGTGCCTGGAGAATGGGAAATGCAGCGACTATCCCAGGAACAAGAAGGGAAGAGTAAGGGTGCTCACTGGCTAAAATTTTTATCTGCCCTACTTTTACACTGGATGACATTCATACAAAATGTTACTGCAATAAATATGATTACAATTTATCTGATATGTGGAGAATATCTGCAATAAACAACTAGTAAGAAAATCTCTATGAATGCTCGCTGTGGTTTTGGGAGCATAAATATTCAGATTGCACTCAGCATAACTGGGTCAAATCTCCTTAAATAGTACGATTTGATTAACATATACCTACAGATCAACTATAGTTTGAGCTGATGATTTTCTGTTTGTAGTCTTGCTGACCTAGTTCCACGAGTCTGTGCCCAGAAGCTGTGTATCTGGGACTCTTAGTGCTTGACAGCTTGAGCTTTTTAAATTTGAGTGAAGTTTACCCATTATTGTCTTAAAGATTTTTAATTAATTTATTTTCTAATACATATAAAGTGTTCTTATAAAATGACATTTTCTTATTTCCTGTTATGTATCATTTGCTTTTTTGCACATAAAATTAATCTAATCTTACCAAATACATGTGTGTTCATATGCATTCAGATGAAACTGACTGCTGAGAATGATTTTTGACTCCCATCACCAAATGTGTCATTTGGTGATGGGAGTGTTTGACAACCACCAGATTTATTGTGAGTTTTGTCTCACAAACAAAAATATCTGAAAAGGTGTACATACAGTAATATCTTATATATTTTATCATTTTGAGTTAACATGAATAGTTTGATTTTTAATATGTACATGTGTAAACATTGTCAGATTTAAAACCAATAATTTCTGACATTACACTTTATTGCTAATATTGGCCGATAATATCGGTATGCTGATAATCTGACATATTTAATTTTTATAGATAAAAAGTTGCCGTAATTAGCTCCATTATTGTACAATGAAGATATTTCATTTTTCTGCATTTCACCTTATCAGTTCATCTCACATGTTTACATTTTTGTTGCCATTCTAGGGTGATGAAGAAGCAAACCTGGGGCTTCCCATCAGTCCCTTCATGGACCGATCTTCTCCTCAGCTCGCCAAACTGCAGGAGTCTTTCATCACCCACATAGTTGGCCCCCTGTGCTCTTCCTATGATTCTGCTGCTCTCATGCCAGGACTTTGGGTTGACCCCTATGAGAAAGAGATGGAGCCAGAAGTGGGGAAGGAAGGACAAGACACTGAAGAGGATGAAACAGCAGATGAAGAAGCATCCTCAGGCTCAGACACGTCCCGTATGTTATCCTCTTTAAAATGAATGTTGTAGGAAACATCTCACTTAGATTGTGTGTAGCCTTTAATGACAAAACCTCTGCAAACATTTGCTTAGATGTTACTTACAACAAAGATTATTATCCCTTGTATATTGTCATTTAAGGAAATCTCAATTCTCAATTTCAGATCTGCTGCTGTTTAAAAATGTATGCAATAAAATGAGAATGTTGTTTTAAAATGGGAAATAACTTAACTTGCTTGTAATGTGAAATCATCTGATCTAAAAGTAACATGTTGATCTACTGTGGCTACTTTGTCAAGAGATTTGCCCCCAAATAATAGTTAAATATTCATCCATCCTCTTAACCGCTTCATCCAATTCAGGGTTGTGGGTAGCTGCAGCCTATCCCAGCAGTCATCAGGTGAGATCAATGACTGTATATAAATACTGGACAGCGCATACCATCACGCAACCCAAAGGTTTCTGAAGAGAAGCCAATAGGCGGCTCTTACCGTCACCATCTTGGCGTTTCGTCATTATCAGAAAATCCTAAAATGGATGAAAAGTTGGAGCTGAGAGGGCTCCGTCATGGTGGCGCCAGCTGGAAGTACGCAGCTGCAACCAGTGATGGCGCTCTAACACACATCAATCAAAAGGACACGCCTCTAGATTTAAGATTAAAATAACATCTAAACCAAAGCGTTAGAAAAAAAATTCATCCCCTCCAGAGTTTACATGACGGAAAATTAAACTGAAAAAAATTTTTGGAGCCTCTCTGTAAACATGTTTTGTTTCAGCTGTGATATTTTAACACGGGAGTCTATGGGCATTGCTCTCTATTGCAACCAGTCATCTAACGGTGAGGGGTGAACTGCAAGTATTCCTACCTATTAGCCTCACAATTGGCCGCCAGAGATTGCCGCCTGGGTGAGATGCAGGCACTCTGGACAGGTCGCCAGTGCAACACAGAAAGACGAAAAACCAGGCACACTCACGTTCACTCTTAAGGACAATTTAGAACGACCAATCAACCTAACATCCATGTCTTTGGACGGTGGAATGAAGCCTGAGTACCCAGAGAGAACTCATGCTAACATGGGGAGAACATGCAAACTCCACAAAGAAAGGCTAGGTCCGAGGCTCAAACCAGCAACCTTCTTCCTGTAAGGCCGCAGTGCTAACCACCGCCCCACCCTGCAGCCCAAGTTTTATGCTATACAAATTTAGGGCTATTTTCTGTCATTGTTTAAGAACCTGAGGTTGTCAGCATGGAGAGTTTTAGTAATTTTAGTAACTAAGGTCAGGTTCTTTCTTGTGGGTTTGTGTAATTGTTTGTCTTTTGTCTCATAGAGCGGCAAGAAACCCAAAAGGTGCGCAGGAGGAAAGTGTTTTGCCAGATTATGCAGCACCTTTTGGAAAACCATGAAATGTGGAAACGTTTGATTGCTGCAGAATCCCCAGAGGAAGCCCAGGCAGAGAAGCCAAACTGCATCGGTAGTCCAACTGATCCAATCACAGCAATTCGAGAAGAGGAGGAAGAACAAGCAAGCAAAGAGGAGTCAGCTGATGACATGGATGAAAGGGACGCGATGCCAGCTATAGAGGAGGAAGAACTCCTTCCCCAGTTAGAGACTTCATGGGTAAAACAGCAAGAACCAGAGTGAGATTTTAAACTTTGAAAATCCTCTCAATCCAGGAATTTGAACACTGTTTAAAAAATGTTTTTTCCTTTCCTAACTAAACTCTTGATATGGTAGCCAGCACATCACTTTGACACAACACTGTAGAAAATTTTTTGGGGTAAAATGTGCCTAACAAAAACAGGGTTGACGACTGGGATGATGCATAGCATTTGCATCTGACATGGAAAAGACATGAGATGCACAAAGATGCGATTACAGAGCAAAAGAAAAAATAGATGATAAAAACAGAAGATGAACTTTGTTTCTTTCTTTTAAGTTAGATTTTTTTTTTTAGTCTGAATCTGATGCCCTGTCCTCACCGAAACTGCCCATCCTGCATTGTGGGTCAACCACGCTGATCCACAAATTCCCTCCAACACTGAGTAAGATTCTGTCACAGCACACCACTCTTTCTGCTGCTCCCATGCTAGCAACACTCTGTGGAACCACCCAGCTGGCCAAGGATGTGTACTGAGTCCTTTCTTGAGGACAATGGGATAAAAGCCAGGGAAAAAGCTCTGTCCACTCAGGCTTAGCCATGTAGACTATTAGGACATTGAAGAAAGTGCCAGTTGTGCATTGTGTACACAGACATACACCATAATAGTTCTCCCCACATAGAGCAACAACAGATACACATTCCATGCTCTAACCAGAACGGAAGTGTGACAAAGAACCCCATTGTCCAAAATATGTATTCTAGTTCAAGGAAAAATATACAAACTAGTGTTTTGGCCAATACAAACAATAATATCAGTAATTTTTTGGTACCCGTTGCAGTACACCTACATGTTTCAAGATTGGATGACTCAGGAAAGCAGAAATCTGTAGCAAAGCAGGAACACAAACAACACCCATTGTCTTTGTCCTTTTAGATATCACTGTTAGTGTTTCTCTGGCTTTACTTTAGAGGTTTCGAACCTCCAGCCAATTGTTATTTATCTACACCACAGTAACCACTAATGAAATACATATTAATATGTTAACAACATTCAATCTAATTAAAAAAGCATAAAATTAGACAATTTATTTTTGCCTTGTATCTTCTTGATTGTGATACTTTTTTTTAATAGTAGATGTAGTAATTATTGACACAACTATGTTTTACTTTATAATCTATCAGCTGGTATTTACATCACATTTTAGAAAGTTTTAGAAAATTTTTCAGTACGACATCTTAAGCCCACTTACATCCAGCAGGTGCCCACAAGAAATAATGTAGCTGTACCAAGTTACATGGAAGTTATTATTAATACAAAAGGCAAAGGAAATTATTTAGAAATGATTTCTGAATGCACTCTTTAGGGCTGAGTTTGTGTGTGTGTAATACTGTTGATTTCAGTAGTTTATTTAAGACTCATTTAACAACAAGCAAATAGAAAAAGTAGAATGAAGCATTTGACACAAAACAGAAAATTAACAAACGAGCATGAACAGCTTTGTCAAAAGCTGTCACTAATGCTGTCGCTTTTGGTCAAAGTGAATAAAGTAGATTTAAGTTCCAAGAAGTAATCTGATCATAAGCCACAATTTGTCTTTTCTTACGGCATAACATTCAGCTTGACAAGTTGTGTTTGTGCTCTCCTTTGATGTCCTCTGAGATTCAGATTGGCGGTGATGGAGGACATCGCGAACACACTAAACAGGCTAATTAATAAAGGCTTAGCGTTGAAAGAAGGCTGCGGACAAGAGAGAACACTTTTTTGCATTACATGTAGCTGCTTATGAAGGGTCAGGGGAGTCTCAAATCTTCCTCACATTTCAGCAGATTCTTCCACATTTACCTCTTTGAAGATGAGCCAGTTTGGTTGGAATCAAAATCATGTGATGATCTCTTTTCCAGGCTGCAAAGCTTATTACAGAGACATTCATTACAGTGTATTCGATCTGATGACAGAAAAGCAACAGGGGACCCTCTGTGATTCCAATCTAGATATGTAAGTATACGTTGTGTCTTCACTTATTAATCTGTTACAGGTAGATTTTAATGAAATATTTTAACGGAAATACTCTCTTAGCACTTTCTGTAGAAGCTGCCTAAGCCTTGAAGCTGGGTCAACAGGTAGATGAGGATTTACATAAACAGAATAGGGTCCAGCTATATAAGCAGTGGTATTCGATGTCTATAGTAATTAAACAGCACTGATGTGTGAATCTGCTTCAGCTCTGTAGCAGCCAGGGGACTTTTGAAGTATGTGGTTGCAAGTCCTTTAAAGAGTAGCTGACATGCAATATGATAAAATGAACATGGCAATTGATAGCCATGACTACAATAACTACATAATATGAGGACACACACATACACATGCAAGTGTGCACAAAAGTATACAAGAAATTATCCAAGTACGCTGGATAAAAGCAGGTTAGTCAGTCTATTAAACAAGCTTGTTTGTTTATTGTTATTGGCTGAACTGCTCTACTTTGACCCAATTTATTTTCTCAATTAGTTTGCTAATACTGTTGTAATACTGTATAAATCCTCATCTGTATCAATTGCACTGTTATCAAAATGGCCATTGTGCAGAGGACGGCTAAACCTTGCAGCATACTAATACCTTTGAGTGCTTATTGCCTTTACTTACAGAAGGATGCAGTAGTTGAACTTGTTTGTAATACTATAAAACAGGAAACCTGCTAACCAAAGCCTCTACGTTTTCTCCATGTTTCATTCTAACTTTAAAGCAATTCTTTTTTCAGTATTTCTTGCAGACACTCAGAGAAGAGACAGATTTTGACTTAACAGGGTATTTTTTTGCAAACTAAGTAGCAGGAAGTCAATCAGACAGAAAGTGTTGGATAAATGTGGTCTATCTTTAAAAAAAAGTTGTGTGGTAACAATAACAAAGCAAACAGACCAAAGTGAAATGTGAACCTCAGTAAGAACTCTGGACACATTTAATTTTAAGGCCTTATGCCTGAGCCAGTTGTCTTCCTTTGACGTCTTCTACCACTAAGTAATACAGATAAGTCTGCCAATAGCAGGTGAAAATGCTCAAATACACAACTGATCTTCATAGTTGTCTGTCCATTTGGACATTTTACAAGCCTCTGTGCAGCAAGGTAGCTTTTGAATTTTAGGGAGAAAACTATAAAAGAAACATTTCAAATGATTACACAACAAACAATATAAAGTTGAGCTCCACAAACTGTAAATACATGTTGCACTATTCAGAATACCAATGTCATATTTGCGACTAATACAGTTAAAACAGATTTTTCATGTGTCCCACTTGAACTATCTTATTCTACCCTTGGTGCATGGGTACATTTCCACACTCCCTCTACATGTTTTACTTGAATTTTACATGATCTAAGAGTTCAAAAGCTCTCCCAGGATTTAAGTAAGTGAAAACACTCTTCTATTCCATGTTTCTCAACCCAACCTCTTACCGTGCACACTGTAGTGCAACAATCAAAGAGACTTCAAATAATCAAAGCTGTGATCAAATTTGGGGTTGCTGTTTTCATTCCCAATATCTTAAAACATTAATATATGTTAGGCCAAAGATATACTTGTTTTTGATTGTGTGTTTGTGAGCATATAATGGCTGGTTTGTGAATATTGCATCTGAATGCACCTGAATGTAAAGTACACTATAGCCAGATTGGAACATGGTTAATGTACATCTGTAGAAATCTACAGAATATGCTGCAGGTGTTGTGGGTCACAAGGTGAGCAGGGGTAAAAGTAATGGAAAGTTATATAAAAAAAAAAAAAGCATTCACACCAAATTCATAACTACTGTATCAATGCTTATGCACATGTACAAATATATATATATATATATGTGCCAAAGTGGCCTGCAAGAGATCTGCACCATTTTAGTCACCATCTGAATAAACCTGTTGTCTCTTTTTCCACTGTTACCCTAAAATGAGCCAAATGGTAACTCTGTATTTCACCATGTCTGTTGTTATTGACCTTCAAATGGTCTGCGTTCTCTGGTTTAGCTGCTCAAGGAATTCCAGAGATTTATCATAATAAACACATTTACAGTTGATTATCTGTGAAAACACATGACTAAAGAACAAGTATATTTATGGCCTTAGTGTGTGAGACCATTAAAAAGGTTATGAGGGAAAGTGAAGGGGATAGATAAA
The DNA here is from genome assembly GCA_037177515.1 of Pseudomugil tenellus. Lineage (NCBI taxonomy): Eukaryota > Metazoa > Chordata > Actinopteri > Atheriniformes > Pseudomugilidae > Pseudomugil > Pseudomugil tenellus. The sequence continues at coordinate 17,805,732 of JBAMHX010000010.1, forward strand.
GTAACTGATTTGACTTTTTTAAATAGCCTTCTAATGTTTAGTAGGACCATTGATGGGCTCCGGCAATGTTGCATGCTTTACCTTTGCATAAACATTAGTTCTTGACATATTTGCAAACATTTATATAAGTAAACTTTACAGTTTGAGAAAGAAACACTTAATTCAACCACCTTTTGCCGACAGTAGTTGGTTTCTTTTTTGCATTCTGTAAAAAAATATAAATATCACCACAGTCTTTAAACTCTTTAAATTTTTTTCAGCATTCATATTATTGTTTCTATAATTATAAGAAAGCTCTGCTTTAATGCAATAATTTGACAAAGCACTCATTTCAGACTTGAGTTGCGTTCAGATTGTTCTCTTTGTATTTTAAAACTAACAATTTTGAGTACCGTTGACCTTTTAACTAAAGCTTTTCATTTGCTGGAGACAGCTTTCTGTTCAGTGCTGACAGGAAACAGTGCTCATCCAGGTTTGTTTGGTATTAACAAGGTCTTTAGCAGAGATTACGATGTGGTTCTGTTCAAACTTCATTGTAAATCCAAACTGTGGTTTGATCTTGTTGGATGAGTATGTATTCAGCAATGTTTCTGAGTGAGAAATCCCTGTTGAAACTGCAACACCAAAGGTTATTCGACAGAATATAACAATCCAAAGGAGGTGTACACTGCATAGGTTGCCAGTCCATCACAGGGGACTAAAAGTGATAATGATGAAGCAATGTTGCTTTCGAGTTGTGTTTGAAATCCACTACTGACTCCTCACTTAATATAAAGTGAGTAAAAATGTGGATATTCTGAACACAGCCCTTTTGTTTGCAAAAATTCAATAAAACTTATTAAAATTAGAAAAGTACTCAGAGAGCGCAGACGTCCGTCAAGTCATAGATCCCCCCCCGCCCCAGCTTAGTGTGGGGATTACGCCAAGGAGGTTGTTTTTGCCCACGCTTGTTTGTTTGTTTTTTGTTTACAAAATAACTGAAAACATTATGGACAGATTTTAGGATATATCCAGAATGGGAAGATGAAGAAGTGTTTAAAATTTGGAGTTGATCCCTCAAGCCTCAGATTCCCCCACCCCCAGCTTATTTAGGCTTACACCCCAAAATAGGATCACGTCCAAATTTTATTCACTTCTTTATCTTCCCATTCTGGATACATACTGAAAATTTCATGCCAAAACATAACCTCCTTGGCGAAGGTAAAGATCATTTAAACTATTGGATGTTTGGCAGTAAAAAGCAATGCAGCATAAAACACTGTTGCATTGTTTACAAGGTGATATAAAAGACTACTGATGTCAAACTAATCAGTTCTGTCGACCACTAACATGCTCCAAAGCTAATATCCAGCTTGTCCTGAGAAACCTAAAGAGATTTTTTTGAACACTTAAGGAGAGACACAGCAGGCAAAATTGATAGTTGTTTTTTTCTCCTTACTTATATGATTTTGAGCAATCTTTTATTTATATTGGTGTAAAAAAACATAATATGCACTTTTAATTTATTTAATGCATTTGTGTCAGGTGTAAATATTGCAAATCAGAGCATATATAATTAGATATTTTCAGATGGTATATCATCCAAGACAGACAGGAAGACAAAGGTTGTTTTTGGTTTTATGCCTTTTTCAAAACATTTTCCTTTAAATAGATATTTAGAATATAACTGTAGTTTCCTTGTGCATTATATGCACTTAATAAAAACACACCAATTCAGTAGTACTTCTAGTTCCCACTATTTCTGCTTTTGTAGAGAGACATTTATAGAGCATTTTATTATTTAATTCTTTACACTTTTTAATATAAACTTTTGTCTGTTGTTATAAAGACACAAAATCTCTTCTGAAAAAATTATACAATATTCACACTAAAACCCAATCAATCCTTTTGAATCCAACTCTGTCAAATTATAAACTTGTTACATTATATTCTTATATTGTCTTTTTATTAGAAGTTTAACCATTCATTAGACTAAAAATTAGAATATAGCTAATAATTGTGATAATGTAAATATAATATTATTATTCCTTTTAAAAGTTTTGCCTGTTATGTCTTGCCTTAAATTTCTAAATACGAGTCTTATTGCCACCTCAAAGTTTCTCCATAAATTAGTTGGCTTTTTGGTTGTAGTCATTATGCCACCACTGGTTCCAGGCGTTTTCTTGGCAATCACAAAACACTCTGATTTCTGATCAAATTCTAATAAAACTATAAAACAAATGAGTATGGATTTGGCATTAAAAAATCTGTCTAATCAAGCTAGTATGAGAGCCGTTTCTCATAGCTATGAGAAGAATGAGATTGCTACTGATGACTTGTGCAAACCAAAGAATCTTTTTTCAACTTTACAGTTTTTGGTTATTTGCACGAATTTAGCCCTTAATGGAGCTCGATTTCTGTCAGTGTTATTCAGAGCCAAGCAAGAATTTCTGAATATTCATATGTGTTGTTCTCATGTGAAAACCAATGATGGAAAAAGAAGAATTGTCACCATTAATTCAATTGACTGCAACTCACAGTGTCGTCAGTACGTATCGGTAGCAGTGCTATACTCTGTTCTCAGATTAAGCCCCTTAAAAACCAAAAACATCTTTTTCATGTATTTTTTGTTGTTTAATCCAACTTAAATTGGGGAAATGCTTTTGTGCCATACCATTTCCTCATATATGTACACTTTATTTGAATTTGAATGCTTTTCTTCTCAGTTTTCCTTGTATGTCATAAAGAAAAAGCGAAACCTTTTTCTGCATCACCTTTATAAAGCTAGACAAGACTAGTATGTTTTTATCTAAAACTGCAGGCGCTTCACAGACTTAATTCTTCTCTTGTCTCCACTACGTTGCACTTAACACATGTAGCAATACCTACAGGATGGGGAAATTGTGTGATTCACCAGTATTTAAGTGGAATATGAAATTTTATTTCCAGACAATGTTTGACTTTGTATAAAACTATATTCTGTACAGACTCAAAAGTATATTACGACAAAAAAATTTTAGAAAAATATTTATTTTTACTGTTTTGTAATTTAGACACAGTAGCTCCTCTATTGCCAGACTTACTGGAAGTGCCTCTCAATAATGTAACTATACAATATATTGGGATTATTAGAACCTGTCACTAGCAAAGCATTGTTGATGTCGTAATGTGACTGTTGTTGAATAATAAGATTTATAAATCCTACCTGTGTCTCTCTAGTTCTTTGGACATTTACAACAGCTACATTTTTACAACACATCTATAAGTACAAGTTTGCATATTCATATTGACAACACTACAAAACACTGGATTCACTTCATACCAGGTATTTTAACTACTTTGATTTTATATTTTCTGTCAGTAGGTGAAGTATGTTTATGCAATGTATTGGCTTTATTAAAGTATAACATCTAGTTCTGTTGATCTTTTATTGGCTTTTATTAAGTGCTATAGCCAACACTACCTAAGTGGTGCTTTTAAGCTTGTGTCTAAGCATAACCTAAAATAACTTTAATTTTATTAAAGTGAAAGCAAACAAAGATAAGGCTTAATAACATGATAACATGGATTTATTATATCATATTTATTCATAAAGAGAGACATTTTGATAATTTGAGTGCAGAACTTCGCCAAGCCACACAGTCCCCTCTCGGATCACCTCAAAATTTTAATCATGTGTTCCTGGTCCCAGAATGGGGATATCCTGAAAACTTCATGAGAATCCGTTCACAACCTTTGGAGGTATAAGGTATGTTTCAAACAGAGAGACAAACAAACAAATGCTTGCAAAAACATTGCGTCCTTAGTGAAGGTAAAAATAATGAAGAAATACTAATACAAACAGCCAGTGCATACTGGTTTTCTCAACATTCCTCACCAGACAGTGCCAAGCATCTTCTAGTTATGTCCATATGTTATGTTTCCATGAAGCCAAAATATACAACGCAACTGTTAGGGTCTTTCAACCAAGATGATCAGCTGCTGGTGATAGAGTGCTTGGCTGGTTCAACTCCGGTGCTTCCAAAGAACTGGTTGGTTTAGATCGAAAGAGCCTAGTCGTTTCTGCAGCATTATATAATCTGAAACATGTTTACATGCATAATATCTAACGCCATAGCCTCCCCCCATCGCATGTGAGTAACAGTATAAGACAGCAACACTTACCAGATTCCATGGTGTTGGAGTTTTGAGTTTTCACCATGCTATGACAGACAGGAGCTATTTTTCCCGTTTGTAATAGCTTGAATCTTGGTAGACAACTAAAAAGTCAGAAAACCCTGAGTCTCCTCCTCAGATCAATTCTGCATATTTTTAGAGTCAATTTATTCTCATTTATGAAGTTGTTGGTCCATCTTTTAACACTATTTTCTTCAGGTAACCCCACCCCCAGCTACAACACGAACCAGTTCTCAACTCTGGCCCAGCAAAGAGTTGGTGCCTGAATTTAACCAGTTTTGAGAGCCAGGAGCTAGTGCTTAGGCAGTTAAAAGCCAAAAAACAGGTGTTTGGTCTGTTTTTTCTGAACCAGCACGGGAACCAGTTTGGTATATGAAAATAAATCCAATTGAGGAAGGTATTGAATCCAAGGTATTGTATCCATATCCTCCAGTTGCTAAATTACTATTCTGTCTCATTAGTAAATCTGTGTCATGCTGACAAGTCAGAACAGAGGAGGAGGATGGAGAAATTACACACCGAGTTCAACGAATCCACAACTTTTAAGTTGTGTGCTCATGGTTTCCTGTTGTCTGTGTTGATTGCATTTTAAGCTTACAATAACTATCAACATTAAATTACTGACTTTTTTTTTTTTACAAATTTAGATTTTAAAGAGCTGATAGTTTCAGTATATGTTCATTCTTGTATGGATCAAAAGTAATCCCTTTGGTATTCTTGTTTTCATTTAAACTGCCCTCTCTTTGAAGTACGCCATGTCTGATTGATTTTGCATCAGCTTTGGGAATTTACTAGTGAGTTTTGTGAATACTATAAGACATCCTTTTTTATCTATCTACTGAACAAGCTGAAAATAAAACAGATGTTATCCCTGAATTTTGTAATAAAATAATATTTTGCCCTTGATCTTTTTGACATTTTAAGTTTCATTGACATGGTTTCTGTAGAAGCCAGAGGGCATCTGCTATGTAAGACATTCATTGTTTTCTAAAGACTATATGAACATACTCATGGTTGCCATGGTTTCCACAACTCATCACAGACGTGTATTTCTTCCCTTTCATTTATTTCTGTCCCCTCAATAATCCACGACTGTTACATCTAGGGATGCAAGATATTTATCGGACGGATAAAATCCGATTTGGATATTTTTTTTATCTGTCCGATACATTTTCCCAATAAAAATCCCTAATAATTCATAAAACTTTGGCGTTATTTTATTCAGGAATCGCAGCGGTACAGCAGGCCAAGGACTGCCTGATTAATAATCAGTACAGTTGTATGTTAACAGGAGATGAAAACAGCATTGCTGGGAAGTCTAAGAGGAGGGAAGAATATTTCAAGAAAACAATATTTTCTTCGGGCCGTAATTCACATGATAATGATAGAGCTAATAAATTTCTTCTTTCCACCGATCTGTACTGGAGAATGGAAAACATTGTGACTGTCTGTAACTGTGGGGATGAGCATTAAGCTAATCCAGCGTTATGCTGGAAAAAATTAGAAGAAGAAGAAGACACCATCACTGCCTGACTGATCATTACAGTTGTATTTCTGCAGGAGATGAAATAGCTTTGCTGGGAATACCGAGAGGAGGGAATAAGTTTTAAAGTGTTAAAAAAAACGATTCTAATCGCCCACCTGACAAACCATCATTCCAGCAAAGAAGTATAGAAAATATACGAACCAGCCGCACTAGCAGCTAACACTAGCAGCTAGGACTAGCAGCACTAAAGCTAATACAATAACACAGAGGGTCGATCTATCACATCAGAACGGCATAAAAACTTCTTAAGTGAAAAGGTTATCTGTAACATTTTCACCTAATTCACCTAGTGTTTAAGGAAAAACTTTATTTGATATATTTGATCAAATTTTTTAACTAAGGCTGACACAGTATGTAAGCACATATACTGTCATATTTAAACACAGACCTTTGGAGATAAGCCGTATATCTCTTACTGAATTTTGAAGGGATGCACTTTTTTATTTGATAGACCACATTTTTGTATTATGACATGAAAATAATAGACCTTTGAAGAACCAAAGCTGTTTGTTTGTTGTTACAGATTCACATTTCCAGTTGGAACTCTGTTGAGCCCTCTCCTCAGCCAAAAACTGACCAGACTTTCAGGCGGGCTTTGACTTTAAACTCCTTGGAGTCACATTCAGAAGGAGGATCATATCAAGGAAGTGTGAAGGGAGTCTTGATCTCTTCATCATTGTTAGAACCATGTTGAGACACCTTCTCTGTCTCTAGGCTGCATGCACGTTTAGGAGACAGCAGGCGGGAACTCAGCAGATGATCCAGGAGCCTCAACCTCAGGTAGTGAAGGCAGAACCAACAGGTTAAGCTCCACCAACTTCCCCACAATCAGATTCCTTATCTCCTTTTTAACTGGTTGTTTAGGAAGGGAAATTGAGAAGTGGGCTGCTATCTGAGCTAGCTCAGCTTTACGGAACTTGTCCAGCTGCTTTAGAGAAGGGTCCCCCAGAAACTGCTCCAAAACAAAACTACCAGACGGCATCTTGAATGATCCCCACACCACCAACAAAATGCTAAACACCTAATGCTAGATCCCGGACGAGCCCCCATTTAATATTACATCCTTAATGTCGCTAGGGGAAAGGGACAGTAAAATCAATAAAAAGAAAAGGCAAAATGGTACATTTAAAGATTTTAATTGCTAACAGAAACCCAGGAAGACCAACACCAGAGCCTGGTTTCCCCTTTAACACCAAAATCAAAAAAGGTCTTTTACCACAAAACAAGCCAGGACAATTACAACTGAGCCTGGATATCAAACAGAAAGAGGGTCTGCATTCTCAGTCCAAGATCTAATGGCTTAACATCAAAACAAACAAGAGTAACAAATTCTTTAACAGCAAGCTGGTCAGAGCCCACATAGCTGCCCTGAATGTTCGTCATCAGTCTGACTTTATAGTGGATGGAAGATGATGGGACCAATCAAGGATGAGGTAGGGCAGCTCCAACCAATTGCAGACGAGGGAGGACACAGTCCTATTTGAATATAGAAGCCAGCCAATCACAGATGGGAGATGATAGAGTCCATTTGAATCAAGACAGAATTGCTGGTGCGCTAAGCAGGTAGAGGTCGGGGGCCGTAACAATGGCCTTCTTAAATATGACCCAAGTGACTTCTGAACTTGCTTAAAAAATCTCACATGACGCTAGAGACGATATATGCCTGTGTGTATTCTTCTGTTTTTTTCTAAGGGTCTACTTAAATGATGACCTGTGAATTCATGTCCACTGCTAACTAGATATTTAAACTGGATATTAACTAGATATTATTATAGAACTAGATATTATAAAAAGTGGTCAAAAGTCCATGCGATCTCATCCCATTTAATTTTAGATGGGAGATGTAAAAAAGAAACCACTAAAAGAATACTACAACCTACTGAGGTTAAATTAAAATAAATAAAGCATAACTTATAAAAAGTTCTTCTTACTAAAAGAAATAAAAGTTAGTCCACAGAAAATATGTTCTAAATGCATGTAGGATTTAAATAGATTTTTAGGATTAGGAGTAAGATTGCCGAATATATATATATCCTCAGGCGTGAAAATAATGAAAATGACTGCAGTCAAATCAGTGGTAAACCAGAAACTGTACATTTTAAGTAGTATGATAATATCTGTCTGCTATTTATTTCTACCTTAAATCTTTTATATTTCTAATGTCCATGATGTCATTAAAAAAAAACTATCAATGAAGACATGCCACTTTTTTTACGCAAGATTTAGGCCTAACCTATTACCATGAAGAAGTATACAGGTTTGTCGAAGATTATTTTGAACCAGGTTGTCTAGCTGAGTTATTAGACAGCCCCATCATACAACACAGAACACGGAGTCAACAGAGATCGCTAATCAGTAATCTCACTTTATTGAGTTAATTTTGCCCTTTTGTTTAACACAGATGTTGAAAGAGATCTCATAAAAGCACCCAACATATTCTTTTCATGCCATTCCTTTTATTCAGACTCACTCTGGGTTTTGGCTGGTACCACCCATGTGAATATTTCCAACAATTGCATTCTTTAGATAGACTGTTTTGATGTTTTGTTTCGTTCTCATATGACATGTAAGGAGTTAGACCTTGTTTTGATGTTTTTATCTAAATTGATTTGTTCAGTGATTTCATCCTCCGTGTTTGGATCTAACAAAGTTTAAGGGCATACATAATGTGAATGGTACAGACCATATTATTATGACGTACAGTATCTCACCTGTGGTTGTTTGATGTCTTTCTGTTTTCCTTTAGAGGGTGGGAAAACTACTCTAAAGCAGATGTGAATTTAAACACCACTCTTAGCATAAGAGTACATGGTCACTCCCTCAGAGTTATGAGGAAACTACTTTGTAAAAAAAGCTGAGTTGCTTTGTGAGTTTATTTTGACATTAGAAACAGACTTGGAGGGAGCAGACCTCCACCAATAGCTCATTTCCACCCATATTGTGAAGAGTCATTTTAAAATGGTCTGTGTCCACAATTCATTCTGGATCACTTCCAAAATGTATTGGGATCTAAGTTAAAGAAAAAAATACAAAAATATGCCCAGCTGTGGTTGTGTAAAGTTGCAAAATAACAAACAGACAGATAAACATAGAAAAACTTAATTTCCTTGGTGTAGGCTAAAATATCTTATTTCCTTTCATTTTGTTTCTTTCTTTTTTTTAAAAAAAAATACAGTGATCAGCTTGTGGTGCCTCATTTGGATGCCTAACCCAGTGTTTGACACCAAAAACAGCTGAACTAATTAAGCTCAAGAAAACGTACAAGCTCTTTTCGTAAAGGCTGTAGTGGCATTATTTGAAATGATACAAACCGTTGTTACTTTGGCAAAATAGCAAACCAGAAATACTGCAGGTAATGATAGAGATTTGTGCTGTGAAATATGGGTTCTGTTGCAAAAGAAAAACACAAATACTGACAACTAGGAATCATCATTCTGTTAGAAACAAATAAGGTTAATGGTGATAACAAAGAAAAGTTCATTAATGCAGTTTTCAATGCATAGCATAGCAATTACAGTTTATTGAAAGATTCAATCTTAACTAAACGGGGTTTTTTGAGCAAAAATGATCCTAAAGTTTTTAATGCCACTAAATCAACGAATGTTATGCATCAATTAAAATGGTCCTATTCATTTTTATTTACAATGCGTCCTCCTTTAATATATCCCCCAGCCATCTCAAGGCTGTTTGCACACTTCTACACACATCATTCTGCTTGTTAATGCTCTTACCTCCTGATTTTGCAACAAGTCTTTCTCTTTCACATGCCGTTGACTCAGCATGTGAAAGAAATCATTTGATTGTTGAGCTTTAATCCACATGACATGACGTCAATATATAGGCCAAGGCAAGGGGGTTAGCAATGCATAATACCACAATACAATTACAACAGCAGTTCAAGCTACTCAAACTTTTTTTAAAGATTTTTTTCTGTCTGTTAACCTTGGGTAATTGTTTCTCTATTTAATGAAGTGATGCTCAGGAAGTTGTAGACTTTACAAAGGAATGTTCCACTGATAATAAGCTTCATTTATTCACGTGTTCAATAAAAACAGCCAACAAAATCTGTGATGCTGTAGACATGTGTAAATAAAATCTGCATAGAGGGAAACCATATTTTTTGTCACAACAGAAAAGGATGTGAACTATTATTATCTGTTCCTATGGGCATCTATCTCATCCACAGAACTGATAACTTGCACATCTGTAATGTCATTATTAGTTTTATAGGGGAAATCCTTTCATATTTCAATAAAACAACAATAAACTACATTATGTATCTATTATAATAACAGGGCTGTAGAGTAGAAGAGTCTGGGTGCTGGAAGGGTCTGCCATTAGTCCAGAATTTTCCACAAGTCAGAAATAAAAGATGCTACGAAGTGTCAAATGTGGGTTTGCCCCAACTTTTTTCTTTTTTAAAATCTGTTGCTGTAATCAAATTGAACTTTATTTTTTAATAAGCCTATCTAAATACTTCACTTTCAGTATTTGATAAGGTTTCTGTGTTCTGTTGTCAATAAGATAATAAAAGAGTATTTGTGTCACAGTAGGGAAATGGAAAACAAAACTAAACTTGCTGATAAGGTTTTACAAATCATTGCCATTTAGTCTTCCTACTAAATGTTTTTACCCCTCTGAAAGGTTGATGGTAGAAATCATTACTTATCATTTATGTCATCATTGATTGATATTTCACAACTACACATTTAATAAAGACAAGCCAACATAACCCATAATTCTGATTTCATACCACAAAGTTTTCAAAGTGCAGAAAGTCCCAAAAGCAGCCCAAGTTTCAGTGAAGAAACCTAAATGTGTTTAAACACATTTCTCCACAGCCTGTGAGTGCTCAATTACAGGGGTTAGCTGGTCATATCTGACCATGAGGTCAATATTTTACCTGTTGCAGTACAACATTTTAACTGTGGTACAATATCAGCAGCTTCTGAGGACAGGGTTCAAATGTTTTGGAAAAATCAAGGTCTGTATCCTTGTTGTAATACACACCATCTGACAGTTGGGAGCGTTAATGCAATCAGATACAACATAATAGAACAGGTGCTTCAAGAACCCCGCAGAAATATGGTACCAGTCACCTTCTGTTTCCACATCCTTATGTAACAAACAGCACGTTGTCCAGCATGGACTGATGGAGGACTGCTATCGAGCACGAAGCGCTGTCTACTTGAAACTAGGTTAAAATGAATGGGCGTGTTTTGGTGAACTGAAGTCTTATGATCACTACAGGATCAAAATATCTTCAGTCTGTAAACAATGATAAATCATATCAGTTACACCAGTTTATGGAGCCCCAACCGCTCAACATCATCTGTTTTTACAGCTCAGCAGAAACATATTCTATAGCGAGACTTCCAGGAAGTCAGACATACACACACATACCAAAACATATCCAGAATCTTTTGTGTGTTTGTGTTGGTAATAATCATAAGGACAATGCAACAAGAGCAACATCTTGCCAGCATGTTGGAAAGTTTTTGAAATAAGCTGTGATGCAAGGATCAGCTACACTCACCACATGAAGAGGTCACCATCAGAGGCTCACTAAAAGGAAATCCCATCAGGAAAAGTTACGCAGGAATATTTTCGAATGCAAAAAATGACATTATTCTTTTACTTCCACTATACTCCACACAACTGTTTGAATCTAAATGCAAAACAAAAAGCCAGACCCACATTAATAACTGTAACAGATTTTAAAGTAATTTGGTCATTATTTCTCGTAGCAAATTAAATCAATGTCAAAATCACAAGAAACAACTCAAACATCTTCTCATAATCAGGACTCAGTGATATAACCCCATTAAAAAGGTATGCCTCTCTGATTCTGCAATGTAAGCAGGAGGTTTTTCCAAAAACCTGTAAGACGTAAACAGATATTTCATGAGTCTGTACTGGCATCATTTTAAAAATCATTACTGTTTTCACAGATAAATAAATCAGAAAAACATGTTTTGGTCACTTTAAGGTACAAATGCACACATACACACAGAATGATCAAAATCATGGGGAATACAGTTCAAACTGACTGAACATGACTAATACTAATTCTTTCCCAAATTAGAAGAATACACAGCCTCCATTCAGGAATCAAATGCTGTAAAGCATATTAAAGCAAAGAACTCAGAAATAAGACACACATATCTTTTGAATGGAGGTTGAGCGTGTTTTCATCTGGGTGTTCATAGTGAATTATAACCTTAAAAGTAGCACAATCTGCATTTGGATTTTAGAGGAGAATGGGGGGCATGCTCAGAGAGAGGGAGAGAGAGAGAGAGCGAGAGAGAGAGAGAGCGAGAGAGAGAGAGAGAGTGAGATAGAGAGAGTAAGAGAAAGAGAGAGAGACAGAGAGAGAGAGAGAGAGAGAGAGAGAGAGACAGAGAGGGAGAGAAAAGGGGCATAGATTGAAGACTCGCCTTTTTGGAGGCGTGTTGTAGCGAAACCTGCCTGTCTGCATAGTCAGTCAGACGCTGGGAGGCTGTGGTGGACTCTCACGTGGAGGCGCATCCAACGCATTTCATTTTCGTGCTGCTTTTCAGCGAGACGCTCTAAATGGTGGAGACATGTGTGTCACGAGACTAAAATCTCTTTAATTTGGACTAGTCTGCCTGAGAGTTGCGGTGTTTTTTCTTTTATATATATATCTATATCTGGAAATGAACTCTGAAGATACATGTAGGTCTGAGAGCGTTCACGATAAGAGCGTGTCCTCATTTTCTATCCACATGAGAAGTTTGCCAGGAGCGGGCTGAGGGGAAACTAAACTGCGCTTTCTATAGCTCTAATCCGCGAAGCTCCAGTCACCTCGACGCTTGTTTTTAAAGGACACTGAGGTAAGTGATTGTTCCCTTCCAGCTTGACATTACGTTGCTTTTTGCAAAAAAAAAATCCGAACTGGATGAATCAGGGTGTCTTTAATTAAAGATGGCAACAGGCTGTTTCATACAGGCGTGACTGCCAGGGGGCTTTTTCACACTGTCATCCCCCTAGCACTCATTAAGGCCTTTTAAATACACTTTTGATAATCAGTGTTCCTGTAGATATCTAATTTAAGACTTTGGAATGAATCTTTAAAATGGTTTTGAATTGTGTATGTCATTGCGTGTGTGTGTGTATTTATGCCTGTAAGGAACCTGCACCACCTGCAGGGCATCTTTGAAGAGGAGCCCAATAGCAGCAGCTTCTGTTTTTAACTGCAAAAGGTGTTTCTTGTGTACTAGAACCACCCCACAAATACTCAATTTTGTTATTGTATCAAGTAATGGTAGTCACCCTTCTCAGGTCAAAATCGCTGAAATACTGATTTAAGTTTTCTTGCAGAAACAGATTAAACAGAAAGTAAAACTTCAAGTTTTTATTTTGATGATAGTTTTCATAGTCACTGTAGCCTAATTTAAGAAATTATAAGAGATTTTTAGGACTCCCATCATAAAGAGACCCTTATTAATATCACTAGATATTGAACAAGTCAAGAAAATAGATGCTGATTTCAGATATATTTTGTTATCAAATTATTTGTGATAAATACCCAAAAAGAGACGTTGTCAAAAATATATCAACAAATCATTGCAATTCCAGGTATAGCTCAAGTTGAAGTGAACTTGTCTTCCAAATGGGAGGCTGATGGATCGATTTAAAGCTTCTCCTATATGCTTTAACCGTAATCTTGTTGCATTCCTGGAGCCAACCATAACCTTACTTGAGAAGAATCAGCCAGATATGCCTCTGCTATAAAATAGCATGATGCCATCGCTCTTTCCCTAAAGAATGAGCAAAATGCGAGTCAAAAACAAAGAATGACAGTTTGTGTTCATTCTTCTTCCTTCTCAGAATGCCAAGGGAACAATGCTTTGTGATGCCATTTTTAACAGAGATTAAAGAAGCAAAAAGACAACCTATCGCTCGAAACAAGGAGGCATTCTTACTTTGTTCTTATGCCAGGTTGCAGGAGAAGTGTCTTTTTTTAAAAAAAAAAAAAAGCTTAATGTGTATAATTAGCTTCCAGAATACGGTTTAAAATTTTCCACAACATTGGATGACTGTCAGCCATATTATTGTCTTTAACGTCTGCTTTTCTGATGACTCTCGAGGCCATACGCTGTAACGGGTCCAGAGCTCACCTTGTTGCTGAAACGCAACATTAAAGAGAGTAGGTGTTGGAGGAGAAAGACTCACTGGACTTTTTAAAAGAGAGTTCAAAGTGGGTCCTCGAGGGATGCTCCGCAGGTTTTCTATGACCCTGTTTTAACACACCAGGCTTCCATTAAATTGGTCCAGCAACCAATGAAGTTCTGAACAATGAGTGATTTTTTTTTTTTTTTTTTTTTTTTTTTTTTGAGTAAAGGGTGTTGGAGCTGGGATACATGGAAAACCTGGAGGACTGTGACGTTCGTGGACCAAAGCTTGATGCTCCGTGACACATCTCACTTTCTTTGTTGAACATGTTCCATAAATGTAATTCTGGATAAATGTATTTGAACAAGTGAAATGCCCTTTAGCATAAAGTTAAACTTTCAGCAAGGAGTGATTATCTATCACCAGGGGAGGAAATCAATAAAAAAAAATAAAAAAAACCTGGAATTTGTAGAGACATTATACAGAGATATGAAGCACAGAATACATAGAGAGGACACATGCCATTTAACAAGCTAACTGATAAGCAAGAGAAAAAGGCAGAAGACAGGCAGGTGATGAAGAAAATGCCACAAAACAAGTCATTCATTGAATGTAGTAGATCCTTTGTAAATATGAAATTCTTTATGTGATATTTTTATACAAAATGAGACCAATTTTATTAAGAGAAAAATCATTGGAAGCACACATGAAAGAGTACTTACTAAAAAAGGAAACAAAGAAAATGCTAGTTTTGCACTTTGTGAATTATATTGATTTACTTAAAGCTGCTCTCGGTCTAATTCTTTGGAAGTAGGTCAACCTGTTGCTGTGGATGTTGTGACCTCCTTTGGTTTGAAGACAAATCATTCAGTTAGAAATGTGAATGTTATATGTAGTGCGAGTGTCAGCCCCATTGACAGTAATGTTGATGATGTTATGTTAGTGTTCTTTTCTGCATAGCAATCAACAACTCTCTCCCCTGGAGCAATTACAGTCCCTGTTTCACATGACTGCTGAAATGGACTGAGAAGGAAGAAAAGGAAATATGTGAAATAAGCAAGACAAATGTGAGGAGTTACAAAGAAATAATTCATAGAAAAAGGAGGTCACAATAGAGAAGATAAGAGATTTGCTAGACAAGGGTAAAATCAGTGCATTTTATCTTTGTTATCTTTCAATATAAATGAAGTTAAAGGAAAGGTTACATAAAGTAGGACTGTGTGTTGTTTCAATGGCCACATTTACATGAGTTTTAATTTCTTTTAGACTCAGAATAAAGTTAATTCTGCTTTAATGAAGTGAAAGATAGACATGTAAATACCTAATTCCAAATCAAAATGTCAATTCAGAGTTAAGCTTAATTTAGTATAAAGTGGCTGATTTATTCTTATTTTTAAGGCCAAATTAATTAATTCCTCGATTCCTCATGTAAATTCAGCTCTGAATTTGTTCTGGTCGTGGTTCCATATCCCAAACCTTAATTCAGAATAATACTTTGTCAGACTGCAGCTGTGCTCAGACTGATTAACGATAACCTAAAAATCCTCTCTGTAAACAAACAGGATTATGGAAGCTGAGAGTAGCCAGGCACATTTTTCCTCTGAAAACTCTGATTTGCCTATAACCTGTTATCTAGGAAAACAATCGTATTTGTAAGGCACCATTTATGTACACAACAATTCAAAGTGCTTTATGTAAAAACATCAAAAGCATTACAGATGTTAAAATAGAAATAAAAACAGAGCAAGAATCATAATAAAATCATAAACTAACTTAAAATAATTAAGAAGAACATAATTAAAATGTTACTGTTCAGGTTTTATTCATAGCTGCACGAAAAAAAAAGTTTTCAACCTTGATTTAAATCTTTCTACATTTGGTGAAAGTTTATCTCTACTGGCAGTTAGTTCCACTGGTTTGCAACAGCTAAATGCTGCTGGTTTATATTCTCTGAACATATCACAGATGTATTCTGGTCCTAAGCCGTTCTGGGATTTATAAACAATCAGATGTTTTATGCTCTTTTATCTAGAAATGTTAGGTTGTGAGGGGACTAGAGAACCAACACATTTAGACAAGCATTCAGTCAGACTCGCACTCAATTCTAGCGGGACTCAAATTAGCCGAACACACATCTTTGCACTGTAGAAAGAAGCCGGGAAAGATCCTACAGGGGAAACTCCCCCAGAGAAACCTAGTTGTTGTAAATAAATTGCAATTACAATTATAAAAATAAGAAAAAAATGAGCATGTATATCAATAAATTAGATTTTATTTAGTGTGTTTGTGGAGTACTAGGAGCAGTGCTGTTTTAGAGTCTAACTGCTTAAGGAATCAGGATCTGTACACTTTGGATGCAGGTCTGTTGAGTAGTGAGTCCAAGGGGCATACCAGTACAGAGCTCAAGCCAGCAACGCATGCAAGCTGGCATCATATCATGGAAGATCCATCACTGAGCAACACATTTTACTGCCATCAAGTCTGAAGGCTGAAATCGTGACCATTAAGTTTTATCAATCACCATTTACACAATTACACACCATGACTGGAGACATTCCCCAGCTGCCCTCAGCTTATGAAGAGGAAAGCTGTGAAGTAAAAATTTCAAACTGTAAACATTTAGCTTGCATTATACGGAAAGTTGTGTATTAACCAAGCGACAACCTCCAGCAGTCTAAGGAGGTACAAAAAATTGAAGTTCACCCCTTATTCTCTAGCGTGTGCTCCGATAGGGACTCAATTCCCGTAGAGTAGACTTCCATGTCAAAAAGGCCAACTTCACAGCAGAACCTTAGCTGAAGAACCTTGGCCCTTGTCCTGAAAGCTTTTTTTTTTTTATGTCTCGCAGTTCCAACATACCAGATTTAAATGAATGAATCACTGTGCAGATCTTGAAAAGCTGCTTGGCCCATTTTAATTGAATCAGCTGTGTTTGACCAGGGATACATGGAAAACCTGCAGGATTTCAGCTCTCTAGGACCAGCGTTCCCCACCCTTGCTCTAAATGTAAAGCATAAAAACTATCAGAATCTTCATGGACAAGAAACATCGAGGGATTTTTGGTCAAACTCGGTACACAGTTGTGATAAGACATCTGCATGCCACAGATGATGCCGAATTCAAATTTTAATATGGAGAGAATTCCAGGAATTCTCTGTTGGTTGACAGGCCTAAAGTGTGTTACACCATGTTTCGTAAAGATATACTATAATAATTTATATGAAATATATATAGTGTCAAATATAGCTAAAATAAATAATGCTGGCATTACATATTTCTTAATTTAATTAATTATACAAATACTCAAGATTTCCTAGGTTGCAGATTGTTGTGGATAAGATGAGCCGAGCATTATATAGTTTCAGCATGCTTTTACTCAGCTGGTTTCCACGTACCTAAGTAGTAGAATTATTAAAACAAGACAGAGTTCTTGCCCTCCTGTAGCTGTTTTAGTAAAAAATCAACATAGTCTTGTGCATTTAAATATCATCAGGTGATTTGAGTGACAATATTTCTCAATTTACAATTAGCATTTTCTTTTTAAAGTAATTTAAGTTCTTCTAATGAATCTGGCATATAATCTAATAACATCAGAGCGAAATAAATTTTCTCTGTTTTATATTTAATATCATTGGACTGAAGGTTTGAGGATTAAGATTATGGGTTCACCAGACTTCACAACTTTGTGTAAGCTTGATTATAGTTGGTCTCATGATCTCAGTTACTGGCTGAACAATACATGAAGGGATGTCGTTTGACATGCTGGAATGTTCAGCTCTTGGTTTTTTTTTTTTATTATAAGTTGAAATAGTTAGCTTGAAATAAAACATTTTTATCCAGTTTGTTTTTTTTTAAAAAAAAACAGACACCATATCATTCAATACAATGTTGACTTTTTACTTGTGATTTGTGTCTGTAAGTTCTCTAGAACAAAATGTATACTAGCCTGTTTTACTTTGATAGTCTTCTCTGTATCTACTGCAGATATTTCTTTTTTTTTGCTGAGGTTGAGAAGTGGGTCACATGCTTGAATTATCCATTTGCAGGGTTGCATGCTTCAGTGCTGAGAAATTGCACTCAGTGAGAGACCTCTGCAAAGGAGACACACATCTGGAGGATGGAGGACAGATCTGAGGAAGTTTGCACACAGGAGAATGGCCGCAGTGAAGGAAGGAACAGGGAGGGCCGAACCCCCCCTTGCACCAGTCTGAGGGTACACAAACTAACATGTTTTGATGAATGCTAACACTAAAGAGCACCAGCTAACACCTATAGCGTGTTTTTGCACAAGTTCTGTTTGAGAGTCACATTCAAAGCAAACATTTTTAATGTTTGTATGCATTTGTGTGTGTAGAAGTTAATTAATTAAATAACCTAATTACAGCAACAGTTCAGTCAAATGTCTTACCACAACAAAGATGAATAGAGAACAAGGAGTATTTTAACCTCTGGGTTGGGAGTGGGAATGTTAAAGTACAGCCTGTAGAAAAAGATGGGAATTGCCACTCTTGAAGGATGTTTATTTAACTTCCTTTTTATATTATAGAAAAAAAGAAATAAATATGTACATGACACAATGCCATTTTCTTTACACACAGAAAAAAAAATCACAAGTAATACTTGTGTTTCAGCTCTTGTGGCTTTTATTATAGCTTAAAGGAGGACTGTCACCAGACATTTTACAGCGACAACATGTTCCTTGGTATTGACAAAAGACGTCCTGACAATAGCAGGCTTGTGCAGTGTGTTCAGTGGCTGAATTAAATCACAGAAATACTGCTGTGAACTGCTGATGGACGCCACCATTTTCTTGCATTTTTACCATTTCTGACATTCAGCGCCCTCTTATGACAGAAACTGTCCTTGCTATTTACGTTATGGAAATGCGTTTTCTCAGGGACATCCAGCCACAAGGTGCATTTGATGGTATGCTGTTGGATGTTTAAAATAGAAGGAAAATAACTTATCTAAGAAAAGACCCATCACTGTTTGGTATCAATTTCGAAGTAATGCATTTACTAGGAAGAAAACCAAGCTCTTGTGGTAAGCAAACTAGGGATAATGTGAGTATATACGACTGTTGAAACAGCGCATCTGTTGCTGTCATATGTAAAAGAGCGATATTAGAGCAGTTTCAGATTGGCTCCATGCCGGCAGGCAGTGATTCCACACAAAAAAGGAACATCCAAACCTACTTTCACTTTATTCACGAGACAATCAGGTATATCAGGGAACTTGTAGACATATTGATTATTGCTGTTTACGTTCGGTCCATTCCACGCATTCAAGCCGGTGGTTAAAGATATGGCGTAAACCATAGTGTTAACACAATGGAATTTTTTTTGGTGGCTTGTGATAATCTTCCTTTGGGGTGTCTTAGGGACTATCCATCCATCCATCCATTTTCTACCACTTATTCCCAAATGGGGTCGCGGGGGGGCTGGAGCGAAATCCAGCAACCAACGGGCGAGAGGCAGGGTACACCCTGCATAGGTTGGTCTTAGGGACTAATGTAGAAAATTTACATATGGCAGTTGACAAATCAGCTTCATTTACTGTTTGCATTGCTTTACCAAAAGCATTAGCTTTTTTCCAAAATATGCTCCCGTATAGCATTTCTTTGTGTGGCAGTCAGATTTCTTCAGGGTTTCCATAGAGTTGAATTTCTTTTTGCACTTTCTCTCCAAACTTGCCAAACTGTAAACCATTAAATACTTTATGTATAAATAGGGTCTCCAACACGTTGGCACCTCCATCATTTGAACAGTCACTCTTAGTAAATCAAACCACCCCTACTTGCACAATTCTAAATTGCACAACAAGCAAGTTAGGATGTTAGCAGATCTGGTCCTTGTTGCACTAACTTGAATGCATTCATGATCAGCAGATGTGTTTTTGTTTTTACAGATATACACTTTATTGCGTTTTCATATTATTTTCCTCTACTTGACCTGAAAAAGTTTCTTTCTTAGAATATGTCTGACTAAACACATTTTTTCACCTCTTGGACCTTAACAGATGTGTCTGTGTAATGTACCTTGGGAAAAGATAGCAAGATAATGTTTTATGGGAGGAAGGCAAGATGGAGGTGTTATACTCTGGGCAATGTCCCATTGGGAAACTCCAAAGCCCCTTTCAGTTGGATTATACAGCTTGTCCTAAGGGAAAGAAAGACCAACTTAGGGATGTATGAAGAACATATGGCTCAAAGAACTAACTTGGCCTCAAAACTTTTCAGATCTGTCTGATAAAGAATCTATAGAGTGTATGTGCTTTAAGAATTTAAGTCAGTCCTTGTGTCACATGAGAAATGGTCAGTTTGCAAGCAACTGTTCCTAAAACATTTGCCACTAACAGTCTGTACCTGTTTTGTTTTTTTAATAGCAAAAGCCTTGAACTAAGATGTGTTGATACTTGTTTTGGCAGCATGATACAAAATCATTGTTTAGCATGCATTATTTCACAACTAACTTATTTTCCCATGGTTACTAGAATAACAGAGTAAAAATATTATATGTATGTGTATGGGGTGCCAAGTGTAAAAATTCAGCATTAAAGTCATTGCTGACATGTTTTCCTTATCTCACTTTTCTTATATTAGTACTTTTCGTCCAAATTGTTTTAATATATACACACTTTCATATACACTTTTAAAGATGTCAGATATCACATTTAATCTAAATATAAAGTCTAAATCTAAATGCTAAATGTTACATCTAAATGCTAAATGTTAAATCTAAATGCTAAATGTTAAATCTAAATGCTAAATGTTAAATCTAAATGCTAAATGTTAAATCTAAATCTTCAATATTATATTTAAATGTTAAATATTAAATCTAAATGTTAAATGTTAAATCTAAATCTTAAATATTACATTTAAATGCTAAATGTTAAATATAAATGCTAAATGTTAAATATAAATGCTAAATGTTAAATCTAAATGCTAAATGTTAAATCTAAATTCAAGCTGAGATGAACCCCCATACACACACATAAATACACACAAGCACAACCACTACAATTGATTGTACTTACTAAGTACAATTACTACAATTGAAAGTCAGCTGATAATTGGCTAATAGCTTTAGATTGATAAATGTAATGTATTTTGTTTTTTACATTAATTTTACTCTTGTGTCTTTATTGCTGTGAAATATAATAGCAGCTATCAGGAAATAGAAGAAAAATAAATTAAATGAATGTAGAATATAATAGTCATGAAAAAGAACCTCTACAGTAATTTGCCCTTTGTCCTATCTGGCCTGTGCTACAAACGGCTTTAAATAAAAGCTGTTTAAATAAATAGAAATGCATAAAACATCAAAAAACCCTTAAAAAGATCATAGATTCTTTTAGCTTTTCCCCACATGAAAGTGATGTGAGACAATGGTGTTCACATAGTGCAACAATACAGACTGCTGGAGCAGAGTAGACTAGTTTCCTCTCAGAATTGTTTAGATCCTTGAGCGGACACAGTCTGTTTTGAGTCTAATTAGGTGCTCAGCGTTGTTCTCTGCTTTTTAAAAGTGCCATCAACAAGAGTAGAACTTTGGTACTTAAATGTGTCTGATTTAAAGTAAAGTGTGGACATGTCGCAATGCTTGCCATGTTGTTTTTAGTTGTTTCCTTGTACTTTAAGGTTTACATACATGTTCTCCTGACCTTTTTCTTTGCTGAGTTTGGTGCTGCATTTGTTATTTTGACGTGGGCATATAGCATTCTACATAGATAATCTAACCTGCACTTTGACATGTTTTCTTGATATTTTTCTGGATAATCCTGCATAAGTAGAGCTTTGCATTATACTAGTGTAAGACTTTGTCTCATGTCTTTTCTGTCTCATGTGCTTTTAATCTCATTTACATTTCTAAATTAGTGAGCTAGATGGGCACCTGGAGAGAAATTCCACTGCCTTTGAAGGCTTTTTTGTTTTCCCGTTTTTTAAAGAAAATTATTCAGGTCTGTGGCAAGAATAGATGCAATCTTCTTTTTTAAATTTTTCATTCTACAGGAGAATGGTAAAAGCTTGTAAAGACACTTCTCCTATACTAATCAAACCATGCTGAAAATGTGTTGAAGGTAATATAAATTTGAAAACGTGCATGGGCATCACAATCAAAGAAACATGCACTGTAAAAAAATCACAGTATACTGTACAATCATTAACATACACTGTTGAAACACATGCTGAATGTGGCTTGACATTGTTTTGTTGAAATTAGCAGGGATGTCCATGAAAATTACTTCATGATAATCACTTTGATGGCTGCATACATCGCTCCAGAACTTATATGCACCTTTTTAGCAGTAAAGTTGCCTTGACAGACACAGAAGTTACCCATCCCATCATCAATAACACACCTTGATGCCATCTCTTGTGTTTGGCTTTTGAACTTTTCGCTGCTAACCATCAGGATAGTCCTTTTCCTCTTTGGCCTGAAAAAAACATGGTGTTCACAATGTCCAAAGACAATGTGAAATGTAGACTTGTCATACCACAGCAAACATTTCCACTTCCATCTCAGATGAACTCAGGACCAGAGAAGCTGGCAGCATTTCTAGGTGTTCATGATACATGGTTTTCACTTTACATGGGAGAGTTTTAACTTACACTTGTAGATGAAGCAGCAAACTTTAACTGACAATGGCTTTCTAAAGTATTCCTGAGCCCACATGGTAATATACTTTACAAAGTTGTATTGGTTTTTAATGCAAATCTAAGGGATTGCAGCTTGGGGCATTCAATGCTGTTTTTTCAGATTTGCTGCTTATGAGCAGACAGTTCTTAAGATTCTCTATTGCTTATGATGATTTAATGATTTGTAGACATCTCCAAATTTCTCGCAATTGTACTTTGAGAAATATTGCTCTTAAACCGTTGGACTGTTTGCTCACGCAGTTATCCACAAAGTGGTGAACTTCACCCCATCCTTGTTGTGGACAACAGAGATTCTGACTTTATACTTATTTATACGCAGGCGGGACACTCGCCAATTTCCAATTAACCTGATCACCTGTGCAAGGTTGCAAACTATTTTTTTTTAATAGAAAAAGTTTGAGAACAAACCAAATGGTTCTGGTGGCCTGTCTTCATCCTTTCTGGCTGACTATTGGTTGCATTTGTATTTAGTCTGTTCACTTACCACTATAGGTAACATGGGGCAATGCCTTCTACCCACAGAAATGCAGGTTACTGCATTACCTGAACTGAGAAGGATGTCTGCGATGCAACTGTACAGGAACCTTTTTAAATGTGCAGATACCGCTGCTGGCTAAAAGCACAATGTATGTTTGTGTGTCTGGATCAGCGTAACCCATTAATTATTACATAAAGTGTGTTACGAGGTATGAGTAGGACTCTACCTCCCGGGAACGTGGTTCTGGCGTTACCGGACAAATCAGGACTCCACGCGATCCACTTGTTGGTGGGATGATTTATTGTGCTCTTTCTTCCCCCGTGCTCAGTGTAAATATGTACAATATATACAAT
>JBAMHX010000010.1:17829158-17853595 GCA_037177515.1 Pseudomugil tenellus
TCCACTTGTTGGTGGGATGATTTATTGTGCTCTTTCTTCCCCCGTGCTCAGTGTAAATATGTACAATATATACAATTGTCTACCGATGTCTGCCTCCAGCAGCAGCTGAATCTTTGTCAAACATTTTGCCTTCCCGCTCCACCCTCAAGGTGTGCAGATATAAGTTATGCCCCTCCCCTTAGTCAACAGCCCATCCGGCTGACCTCTTTCTAATAAATACCATTTTCCATGACCTCTTAACCTAGGCCCACTTGGGCAGGTTAAGCTCACATTGATATGTACATTTCATTCAGACTAAAAAAAAAAAAAACAAAAAACAGGACTAATATGTGTGCACCCATCTTAGCCTGTGGATGCGGCTGCTGTCCACAAAATATTATCAAGAAAATAATCAGACAAACAAACTAACACAAAAAAAACAACAAGGAAAAATAAGTGACGGATATCCCGTCACAAAGTGTTAATAAAGAGGTTGTAGAGTTTTTCTACAGTCATGTTTTCAAGGTATCTTGAACGCATCATCTCTATCTTGGCAGTTTATTATTAAAACATACAGAACGTTGGTGCAATTGCATATAGCAAATATGAAACATGGGGGGGAACCAAGACCACAGGTTAAGGGAGGCTATTCTGGTTGTGTAAGTTTTATAAGTGCTTTGCAAAGAATTGCAAAACTAGGAACACTCAGAGCGCAGAACTCTGCCAAGCCATTATCATTTTTGCTGATTGTGGCCATTTTTTTTTTTTTTTTTTTAGCTAAAAGCTCTAATGGTAAAATTATGTTTATCCTCCAAAATAAAGAATTGTTTAACGGTTCAACAATTAAAAAGGGTGTCAGAGGTCTAACAGCATCATTTTCAATGTGCATTACCCTAAGTTCAGTATTTGTGCTTAATTTCAGCCATTTCAAAAGCAGCTCGAGTAAGCTTTGTTGATACCAAGCTGTTTATGTGTCTGAATCTTTGAACGTTGATGGTGCCTTACCACGACCATCTCAAGGAAAAGCAGCTTTCGATGGCGCCCGCTCTGTTATTTTAGAGACTCAGCTAGCCACGAGGCAAGTTAATAGCAGTATCCACTATGAGGGGAAGTGGTTATGTCCCTTCTGAAGCTCACAAAAATTTCAGATTCACCCATTTCAACACACATCTGCCAAAAAGTGGAGCATGCAAGAGAGGTCAAAGAATTTCCTCACTTTTGGACTTCATACACAAGCTATTAAATTAAAACATTGACCAAAAAAATCTTGGATGCAGGTTGTGATATAATCACCTTTTCCATTTCTGAGAATTCTTGAAAATAAAAGTGAAAAAATCTGTCCATAACTTTTTAAGTTATGCTGCTAACAGTCAGATAGACCAACACTATTGAATACATGATCTCAAACAAGTGAATACTTGAGAAAAAAATACTTGAGAATTTACAGTTTATTAGAAATAAACAACCTGTCTTCACCATGTTGAATTGCCTTTTCTATTTAAGATGGATTTATTAGTTTTCTATATATAAAAGCATTCAGTATTATATAAATCCTTCACAAAGAAAAAATTGTAATTTTGTAATTGCAATTGTAATTTATACAGAAACAAGACGTGACCTATTAAATTTTTGAATAGGCCTACTTTTGAATCATATCATGAATTTTATGAAACCCATTCCCATTATATGAAGCCAAGCCTTTGTCAAATCATTAGTGGATCGCATTGCTTTGCATCACCACATTGGGGGGACCATATGGTGTTATCATCACTGACTGTATTAATGACTGGACAGCTTACACCGTCATGTGACCAATAGGTTTTGGAAGAGCAGATTTGAAGCCAATAGGCGGTTCCTACTGTCTTGGTGTTTCGTCATTATCAACAAATCCCAAAATGGATGAAAAGGTAGAGCTGAGAGGACTCTGTCACGGTGGAGCGAGCAGGAAGTACCCAGCTTCAACCAGTAATGGCGCTCCAAAACACATCAATCAAAAGGACACGCCTCTAAATTTAAAATTCCAATAACATCGATACCGAATTGTTGGAAAAAATTCCCTCCCCCTAGAGTTTACATGATGGAAAATTGGACCTATTAAACTGGAAAAAGTTTTTGGAGCCACTCTGTAAACATGTTTATTTCAGCTGTGAAATTGGACATTTTAACATGGGAGTCTATGGGCATTGCTCTCTATTGCAGCCAGTCATCTAGCAGTGAGGGGTGAACTGCAATTATTTCGACTTTCGCATTGGCGTGACCATCGGCAGTCAGAGATTGCCGCTTGGTTATCAGCCATGTGTCGTATCATTGTCATAGTTTTGAGATGTGTACCAAATCAACATCAGTGATGGGAATTCACGTTCCTGAAATATCACGGGAAACATGTAGGGGGCCACAGGAGGACAATAGCCCAGCAAGGGCTTTATACAGAAGGAGCACTGCCAGAGCCAACTAAATGATCTCCAACAGGTCACTAATGTCCAACTTTCTGCTCAAACTGTCAGAATCAGACTCCATGAGAGGGGTTTAAGGGCCCAACGTCCATAAAGTGGGGCCTTTGCTCACAGCCTAAATGTTAGGGTTTGAGGGTTTGGGTTTAGTTTATGTTGGTTTCCTGTTTTATTTTGGAGAGTTCTTTGTTTCCTGTTTTGCTTTGGATCATTAGTTCACCTGGTTTGAATTAGTCATTGTGTTTATGTTTGTTGTTTTGTGCTGGTACATTTATACCCTTGGTTTGCTGGTCCGTTAGTTTATATGGTTTTAGTGTGAGTTGTGTCAAGTCCTCCATGGTTGCCCCTGGTATCTTATTTGTATCCCTGCTGCAGGTTCCAGATAACACCAGGACTGGTAGATTGGTGTTCTGTGCTTTTTACAGATGAAACAGGTTCACACTGTACATATGTGACAGACATGAGAGTGTGGCGATGCCATAGAAAATGTTCTTCTGCCTAAAACATCTGCCAACATGACCTGTTTAGCAGTGGATCAGTGATTGTGTGGGACGCATTTCCTTGGAGGACTGCACAGACCCCCATGTGCAAGAGTTACCCTGACTGCCATTGTGTACTTGAATGAGATGCTCGGACCCTTTGTCAGACCATTGCTGGAGCAGTGGGACATGGGTTTCTCCAGACACGTGACAGTTCTGTATAAATGCCTCGGGGCTGGAGTCTGTCAGCAGTTTCTGCATGAAAAAGGCATTAATGCTGTGGACTGGCCTGCTTGTTCATTTGACTTGAATCCAGTTGAGGACTTCTTGGACATCATGTTCTATTTCAACCAGTGTCACCATGTCATACCATAGTCTGGCCTATGGCTGATGCATGCACAGATCCATGTCCGGGAAGTATCTCAAGAAAACATGGCTACATGTTATATTGAGTGCATGCAGGCACATGGTGGCCACACACTGAACCTTCTTTTAAACTGTCTTCAGGAATTTTCACAGAAGTTGGTTTATTTGTGATCTGAGTATTTTTTCCTTTTTTCAAGTATGGTTCTAAATTCAGATCTTTTGGTTAACAGTTTATATTTACATTGATCATTCTTGTATTACTTGTTAACAGTTAGAAAAAAAGCAACTGGATTTCTACTTCCAAAACTACCTCTTTTCTCTGACACTGACATTACATTCTTAATTATCTGTCAACTAGTTTACACATAAAACTTATTAAGACCACTGTGATTTGCTTGGAATAAATGAGACTTGCTCAGAATAGCAGGGAAAAAAATGAGTATGCATGCTTGTTTGTAATTAAATGCCCCCAGGAAATGTACATGTGATTAGTTTGTTTTGTGAAAGCCCCACATCCAGCACTGGTGGCCAGCATGATCACAGCAGGGTTCCCTTTGTATTTATGGACTCTTTCTCACTCTTTTCATGTAAACAAAAGTTCTGTACGAGAAGATATGCATAGAGAAGAAATTTTATTTTTCTTTTAATTTATTATCACTTAATTAAGTTTGAATTCAGCTTTATTTGTATTGTCCTGATACAAATTCGTTGTGGTTTAGTTATGTTATTGAAAAACTTCTGAATTCGTCACTGAAGCCAAGATCCATAGTAATTACATCACTGGGCAGTGTCCTAATAATTAGTGTCCTGTCCTGGAACAGGAAGTTGTCTTTCTTTTGAATTTGGTTTTTTAAAAAAAGGTAAATTTTGATTCATTCAAGTCTTTATGTCTTGAGGACATTTTTTAATCTGACCAACTGATATGTTCATTAGGCTTCATGGAAAAGTGTAGCTGAGTATAATCTGCGTAGCAATAAAAATTTATGTCATGCTTTCTAATATAATTATCTATTAGTTCAAGCCCATAGTTCTAATGAACATGACTGGTGTGTTAGAAGTCATTGTTGAACAAACTGGAGGCTGTCATAAAGTTCCTTTAGCAAAACATTAATTAATCTGAGCTGAGTTAGATAGAAAACATGGCTCAAAAGAACTATGACTCTTAAGGCCTTAAGGTATGTGCTCTGTAAGAACAGAGGAATATGTTTGCTCACTTGAAAGGAGAAAGAAGATAAATATATTTGCTCTGGCCTGGACATTTCAAACCTAACTCCATATGAGAAACCTCATTTAAAGCATGCAAGCAGTCGTTGTCCTGGCTTTACATGCTTTACAGGATGTGCCGTAGAGTTTTCCAAATTATCTTGTTGTCTTGGCAAACTGTTCATGAAAATGATCCATTCAACCGTGTTACCTCCTCCAAGGAAGTTATGTTTTTGATTGTGTTTGTCTGTTTGTTAGCTACTTTACAGAAATGGTTCTTGGTCTAACTCGGATTCATTAAATTTGGGCAATTATTTGGAAGGAATTGTGGAAGCAAGAATTTTTCACAATTTTGGTGGAAATGAGCTGTGCTTCTTGCTTTCTTTTTGATCTTCAGCAAGCTTTCCACTTCCTGCTTTTCCACATTAACCACTCCAACTTGAAATGACTAACCAATAACAGATTAGCTGTTGCCACAACATAAGAAACGCATTCTATCCAGATGTGTCCAGAACAAGCAAGGATAATTTCCTAAACCAGGTATGCGAAACAAAGATGGCGTCATTATGTTCTTGCAACCCTGGGAAAGCAAATGCATTTTTGTGTTCTTGCAGCATATGTACGGGATTATACTCAGCTTTGCTACTGGGATAAAAAGAAACAAGAGGTTCTATACATTCTCTATCATCAACAATGAATACTAAGCAGTTCTAATTTTGCAAAATGCTTTCTTACATATTAAACTTTCTTTCCAGACTATGTGAAATTCTTTGACATTAGATTGCTATTTTCATTTGAATTTTCTTATAGGTGAAATTTAGATGGTTCCTCTCTTTTTTATGACATTGTGAAAAATGGGAATGAAATAGATTCCTTACATTTGGTAATGCTGCTGTCTGACATACATCTATCTACATCTTATACAATTTCAACCCAGCCATTGTTAAACCTAAAAGTTATGAAGACATTATCATACAAGACAGGGTTATGAGGAGATATAGTATACTAAAAAATGCTTCTAGTCAGTTAATTCTTCCCTCTCTAACTTAGCTAATGTGGTTTCACCGAAACTAATAGTATAGTCAGCTGCTTCCAATTCTGCTACCGCTAAATGGTCAAAAGGCCACACAATGTCGTCAGTGATGATTATATGATGCACTGTTGCATAGGTAAATGATAACAGCAGCTAAAGATAATAGCATTGTGTGTAATGTGACTCTCATGTGCATTTCTGGTCTCTCACTGTAAGGGGGTTGGATGCAGTATAAGAATAGTGATGAAGGCCAAAAACTGTTATGTACAAGCTCTAAGGCAGACAGAAAGAGATTACAGACAGTCTAAAGATAACACAAAGGTTGTATTCTTTTGTCTAATTGCTGCATAGGGTTAATATGGGTCAATACAATTTAATACACTAAGGAATCGTAGGGTTAAGCTACTGCCGTTTTTTTCTCATTTCACAAGACAAACAATAAAAAAATGAATAAATAAAAGAACCACGCAACTACAAATTGAATATGATGAGTCTATGAAAAAGAGAAGTACATAAATTGTACAAAATAAACAAATACAAATACAATACTGTGTGTATTGTGCTAAGCATTAACAGGTATCACATTGATCTGTAATATAATTAATCTGTATCAATCGCATCAACATCTTAAGTGTAGGTATCTTACGTGGAGGAAACATATGTTATGTATGAGCCATACACAAACAGACAGCGCTATAGTAGACGGTGATTCACTCATGACAGATTGTTTATAATTTTAGATTCAGTCATTCAGACTTTAATACAAACCCTTCTGTCTATACTCTCATTAAAATATTAAGTCATTTACTCCTTTGAACATCTCCTGGAACAATTTACTAACATGACATGACTCCATGCACGCCAAGTGACCTGAAAAAAAGCAGCGTCATAACTTACAGAAAACGTCTTGCTTGTCTCTTATGTTAATTACTGCAGTGACACAAGCACAGAGGGGATGAGGCCCCTTATTTAATGTCAGAAGTCGGCTTTTATTGGGATACTTAAACAAGCTTCGATTTTACAGAAATATTGCTGGTGTCCCGTTTGTGTGGCTTAGGTGACAGCTTTGTGTGATGCAGGGTATGTGCATATGAGAGCACAACTGTTTCCAGTATTTCCTCGAACTTTTCAGTAGAAGTTTTCTACCCAACCCAAGTCAAATCCCAGGATCATGTGCGAGTGAAAGAATATGAGTTTGTCCTATGTATATTTTGGACAATTTTTAGCTGCTGTGCATGTGCTCGTGTGTGTAAGTGCTAGTTTGTTCTTTTCTGCTGAACTTTCTACTTTTATTGTCAGTGTTATAAATAAAATACTGATGTTCCAGTGTACTTTATGCATCATGTGCTGCTTTCTGCACGGTCTACACAGTCAATTCCTTATTCCTAAATGCACAGCAGAAAGCCTAACACTGTGATTTAATTGTGATAGTACTTTAATGAAAATGAAACGAAAAAAAATACTTTATTAATCTCTGAGGGAAATTCAAATTCTATACTTATTTGGTTCAGCTAGTTGGAGTTTTTCAGGCGATGGAACAAGGCAGGTTGTTTTTCATATCACTGAATTATTTTCTGACTCAAACTGGTGTGGAACAGGTGCTGGAGAATTGGACATAGTTGTCTTGAGCAAGTCTTGGGAACTCTGGTACTGACACCATCTGGACCTGCAGCCTTGCTCTGGTTCAGTTTCATCAGTTGTTTCATGACTTGATTACAGGAGACAGAGTGGGGGTGGAGGGAGAAGAGGTATCAGGAAGTCCTGATGTGGAGGGAGATGAGGCTGTGTTCAGGCCCTTGATTGAGCTGCAGGGTGACAATGGAGGTGTGACAGGAAAGCTGCAGGCTTGTGGGGCTAGCATGTAGGCTCATTTTAGCTAGCAGTTTGATGTCTCTTGTGCAGATCTTCTCTTTAACAGTGACATGTCCAGGATAACACCAGCACTGGTTAACCAGTACTGCAACTCCACCTCCTTTTAGTTTTCTGCTGAGTTGTTTATTGCAGTCTGCATGGACCAACGGACTGGATTGGACTTTCTGGAGTCGTCCTGAACTGGTTCAGGTCTTATTTAGGACAGAAGGACAGAGTTATTTTGTTACAATCAGCAGCTATGAATCTCAGCGAGTGGCCATATCTTGTGGAGTACCTCAGGGGTCAGTCCTTGGACCTCTTCTGTTCAACTTGTATATGCTTATTTTGGGTCAACTGTTACAGAACTTTAACATCAATTATCACAGTTATGCAGACGATACACAACTTTATGTCTCTTTGTAACCAGACGACTGCAGACCAATCGACCTACTGTGTCACTGTTTAGAGCAAATTAACCACTGCATGAGAGAAAATTTTTGCCAATTAAATGAAGATAAAGCTGAAATAATTCTGTTTGGTAGCAAAGAGAAGAGGGTCAGAATTAGTAAACACCTGTAAAGTAAACTTTAGTAAACTCGGGCTCTCAAAACTACTAGTCAAATCTGTAACCTTGGCTTTTTACCAACTCAGAAACATCAACAGAATTAAAGGTTTAGTCTCCCAGTTAGACCAGGAAAAACCCATCCATGCATTCATCTCCAGTAGACTGGATTACTGTAATGGTCTTTTAACACGACTTCCCAAAAAGAGCATAAAACATCTGCAGCTTATCCAGATGCTGATGCTAGAGCTTTAACAGGGGCTAAGAGATCTGAATACATAACATCAGTTTTACATTCTTTACAATGGCTTCCAGTCAGTCACAGGATAGATTCTAAAACCCTGGTAATGTTTATAGACCCCAGAATGGTTTAGGACCAGAATACATCTGTGATATGTTCAGAGAATATAAACCAAGCAAAGCTCTTAGATCTAAAGACTCCGGTCAACTAGTCCAGACCACAATCAAGACAAAACATTAAGAAGCTGCATTTAGCTGTTATGCTGCAAACAAGTAGAACACACTGCCAGTAAAGATAAAACTTTCACCAAATGTAGAAACATTTAAATCAAGGTTGAAAACTTTTTAATTATGTTCTTCTTAATGATTTTAAGTTAGTTTATTTTATTATGATTCTTGCTCTGTTTTTATTCTTTTTATTTACATTTCAATATCTGTAATACTTTTAATGTTTTTATGTAAAGCACTTTGAACTGTTTTGTACATGAAAGGTGCTATATAAATAAACTTACCTTGCCTTGAAGCTGTGTAAACAAAAGCACATTACAGTCTGCGATATGTTCCGTTAGCACCTAGAGCTCATCAGTTGTGATAGCTAGCGAGCTAATGTTCCCCATCACAACAGTTCTACATGCACTCTAACTTGCATTCAGGAAGACCTGCAGAATGAGAAAAATATGTTAATGATGTCAATACTATCATATGTTTATACATGGAAAAAGGAAAGCAGAGATGAAAAGGAAGTGCTCAGTGCATCATGGAACATCCATCAGCAGTCAAGTGTATGGCTGCATAGCTGGGTACACTTCCTCTAACCATACGATTTATCAAAAAGGAAGTTCTTAAGCTTGATCTTAAAGGTAGAGAGGGTGTCTGCCTCTCGTACCCACACTGGGAGCTGGTTCCATGACAAAAAAGCCTGATAGCTGAAGGCTCTTCCTCCCATTGTGCTCTCAGAGACAAGCAATCACAGCAGGACTTCTAAAAGGATGTTCTCAGCGTGGCTGTAACCACATGTTCAAATGATTATTACTAGAAAGAAAAAAAATTACTGATTGAAGTGAGTAAAAATTATGCTGCATTTTTACCTGAGAACCGCAGTTAGTTTTGGACTAATATGTTTGTCAGGTTTTCTCTGCAATTTAAATAAAAGGAGCTGTGCTGGTAGATTTATTCAGTCTAGAAGCAGCATTTCACAGCTTTGGTTTCAGTGAAGTGTCCTACTGGTGCTACTGGTATAAAAAAATTACACATCACCCTTTCTCTAAAATAAAACAAAATACATAGAATAAAAACATAGATAAAAAAATATGGGAACATGCATTGATTTATAAGTCATGGAGACTTTTAATGTAGGCTTTGGTGGTAATGAAGTCAAAGTTGTTTGGATTTTTATCTCTGACATTACTTTAAATGTTTATTATATTCCTTTTGTTACTAAAGAAAGAATTAAGAGAAACATTTTTTTGACCAGTTCGAGTCTAATTGATGTCCATAAATGCATTTGTTTCAGCTGCGTTAAATACTATCCAGACAATCATGTTTTCCCAGACTGCATGTGTTTTGATGTGTTCTTGCTCGGGAAATCCCACTGCCCTTTGACTTTGTTAGAAGTGCTTGACTGAGCTCATCTTGACTGCGGTCGAATTCACATCAAAGCCAGTTTCTCGACTATTTATAGCACAAATAGATTATTTAGTTAGAAACTGACATTTTCACTTGTGTTAGCAAAACATAATCATAATTCCCTGGTTATTGACTTTACATGTCGACCATCCCTTATTGGCTATTCAGTGTGTCCGTTTGCTCATCTCAATCTGAATTTTTGATTGGTTGTTCTTTATTATGAAAATGGACAATGGGCATACAGCAGAAACTAAACTATCAGTCAAATGTTTTGATGACATAAAAAAATGAATAGAAAATGTACTTATTTTTAAGAATTAAGGACAAAACAGCTTTTATAACATTTTAAGCTGAAAGTATATTATTTTGGTTTTCTGTCGTTTTGGAAAGAAATAAAAACAGAGGAGAATCGTGCAAAGGTTTTTGGCAACCCGTCAGATTTTAAATGGATAACCTTTAGGAAGATATCAGATGCTAATATGCTAACCCAGTAAGGCTTTCACATTCACATACTTGGTTAGGAAAGGCCAGGTGATGCAAATGTCAAAGTTTTAATAGCACCAACATCCCTTGTCTCAACAATCAGTAGCCACTGGCTTCTCTAATCAGTTTATTGACTTTATGAAAGCTAAAATAACTGACTACCAATGAGAAGAAGCCTCTAAGAGGAAAGCAACATGGTTTAGCTGTTTTTTCACAGCTGAGGTTTGTAAGGCCAAAGAAACTTTCTGAAAGAAATTGACTGTTGAAACTACAAGTTTAACTACAAGAACTTGTGGAAAACAAAACAGATTAAAGTTGTGTTGCACTGTTCCTGTCTGCAGCCACATATAAACAATAAATCTTTCTATTAAAACCTACAGCATCCTTTTTAGATAAATGTTTTATTATCGAGTATTAATTTGGGGAACTACTCCCATTAATTTAAAAGAAAATATATATTTTAAGAAATATGGTGCAGATATTCATTTAAAAGTAAAGAAATAAATCTGTTGGAAGGTAGGTTTTCATTGGCTACGAATGGTTATACCAGTCGCACTAAAAACAATGCTGTTAGGGAGAGTAATGGTAAAATTGAAATAAAAATAGGTGACCAAAAAAAAAAAGTTAGAGGATGGTTTCCACCTGAAGACAAGATTCAGACTATGCCTCAAATCCACTCAAGCATCACTGAACAAATGTTAGAAAGCCAGAACTGAAAATCATCATTCGACTTAATCACATGTTTACACAGATGGTATCTTTATTTCATTTGGCAATTTTTTTTGTTTTGTTGAACTGAGATTAGCAAAATGTTAGAAATTTGAATACATTAATAAACAGACTCAAATTGCAGGTTAATCATAGGTGTTTTCAAAGTGTTTCTGCTTTTATTGGACAAAAATGTAAACAACTCACAATTAAATATACTACCAAAAATTAAAATGAGCTGGAAAAAATGTTGTTTTTTTTTTTTTTTACTTCCTTGTATATTTATGTAAAACCTTTGTGTTGTTTCTTTCTCTTCCTTTTCTCAGATGTTTCTGGTAGCCTTGTCCTTTGCCTATTTTTCAAAGGCCCTGTCGGGGAGCTACATGAAGAGCACAATAACTCAGCTAGAGAGGCGCTTTGACATCCCCAGTTACCTAATAGGTGTCATTGATGGGAGCTTTGAGATAGGTGAGTATGCCTGCCAATCTCTGGTGTTATTTTGTTGTTTCATTTGTTGTCTGTGTCTCTTGTGCTCCCCTCTCTCTTTTTCTTTTTCTCTGTTTGGGGCGAAAATATGAATGGGTCATTGAGATATTCAAGCAGCAGATAAAGGATTTATCAGGCTTCCAGGAAGAGGACAGAGCGCTGTGTTTTCATGTATGTGTCTGTGTGTGGTGAGTCACAGTGCTGAGCAAGGACACAATTCGCAAGTCTCAAGCTTTTTATAGCTTTGGACAATCAGACCATAAAATTTGTAATATTCCTTTTTCAACTTAACTTCTATATAACGCTAATTTGTTGTCCATTTCCCTCCAGTAATGCTATTTGTTGTTATCAGACAACATTTAAAAGCTTCCATCTTGACATGTGAATTGGCTTAAAAACAATGCTCACATTTTAGAATTTTTCTCCCTCTGATAGAACTTATCGCAAATGCTCAGTATTAAAGTAAATTTCGACTAAAGCAAAAAACTAAATACTACTTAGAAAAAGCAACGATTTCTTCATGATTTGTGAAGTGTTCCAGGGCACCAGCAATCCAACTTAGTCATGGCTGATCCTGCAGGATCCAGTGTAGCAGAGGGGATTTATGAAAAAAAGGCTTTCAAAGACAAAGAATTTTACAAACCAGTGTCTGTGTTCAGGTTTTGTGGGAGAATATATGTGAAAATGTTGTATGTCGATATTTTAACCCCTTCAGACCTGAATTTTTTCTCTGTGCAAAAAATATTTTGTGCATTGCTGACAAGACTCAATCACAGTACATATTAATTGGTCCAAACCAATAAAAAAAATAATGTCCATTCAAATGGACGCAGGGGCTGAAAGGGTTAAGGATCTGGAGAGTGATTTAAAAAATGTATCCGTTTGTAGGTTGATCTTTCTGGCAGAATTACTGAACACATACGGTAATCCTTTCTACTGTACATACTGTCTGGGTTCTGCTCCCTAATTGACCAATTTCTTCCTAAGTTGGTTCTGAATGACTAGTCCATTTAGCTGAAGTGTTTTTGTAGCCCATAAATGATACAAATCAGTTCCAAAGTAACATGGGACTTGGAGGACAAACATGATCATCCTCTGTTCTTTAAGGGCACAAGGGTTGTAAAAACAACAAAAAGAAGAGAATTCACCTTTTTCCCAAATGATCTTGACTTGAATGTGCATGAGTGGCGGGAAAAGGGTTGCGATGAAATATCAGCATAAGTCAAAGCTGAATGTTGTTTCTTAGGCTCCATGACTCCATCTCTCATGAAAGCTGCTTCTCATGTGGCCTAGGCAACAAGCTTTTTCCATAGGGCTGTTGCCAAGGTAACATAGAAACGGAGCAGGGCAGCATGAAGAGAAGTAAAGTGCAAGAAACAACAGAGGAACACCATAGAGGGAGGACAAAGGGAGGGAAATGGGAATAATGAGTAAGGAGTGGTAGCAGTTGCAATGACAGATGCTGATCTTTGAGGAGATCACATATGCTGGATGAGCTCAGGTAACTGCACCAGTGCTCGTATAGGCTTCATAAGATTCTGGGCATGCAGTTTGGGGACACTGCATATCAAAAGTTTAAAAATGAAATGCATGCTAAAACCAAAAATAATGAAATACATGCTAAAACCAAAAATAAATGCTAAAACCAAAATCATATCATGAACAGTCAAACCTCTGTGATTTTTTTTCCTCTCTTTAAATGTCATACAAATTCTAGAAAAGTAGACACATCTGCTGCTGAAGCACTTAAAATGCTTTTACTGTGTAGAATGCTTTAATGGTTATAATCATACTCGCCAATAAGGTTTAACTACTTAAAAACTCCTCAGAATTTTATCAGCCTATATCTTTTCACCCAACCCCACTTTCACATACAGATGTGTGCTTTAATTCTTGAAGAACTGAAGATTGGAAGTCATCCCATCAAATGAACCTCATCCATCCATCATCTGTATAACGATTCAGAGTCGCAGGTAGCTGGAGTCTATCCCAGCAATCGTTGACCGAGATGCAGGGAGAGGCAGGGTATATCCTGGACAGGTACCTACTCCATCACAGTGCCAACATGGAGAAACAAAGAACTAGTCAAACACATATATTCACTCCTAAGGACAATTTCAAATTACCAATCAATCCAGCATTCTTTGGACGGTGGGAGGAAGTCGGATTACCCAGACAAAACCAATGGTAACACGGGGAGAACAAGCAAACTCCACACAGAAAGGCTACGGTCTGAGCCAAGGCTCTAACCTGCAACCTTCTCATTGTGATGCTGCAGTTCTAACCATCACAACACTGTGCAGTTCCTTAAATGAACCTATACAAAAGAAAAAAAAAAAAAGGTCATGTTATATTGTATAAGTGTCAAGGCCACTAATCTACCTTACAGTAAGGGATTTTAAGTTAAAATGCACCTGAGGAAAACATTTTGGATAAATCACACCAGCAGCAGAAGAGTTGTTCCCTACTGTAGATGATGAAAATGTTGCACATCACATGTGAAAAAAAGAACACTACACAATGGCTGTCAAAAATATTCTATCTACTGTATGTATCAAATATTTTACTGGGATTGCAAAGGAAATAACTTTCTCTGAATATAGATTAATATAATATATATGTATCAACATTTAAACAGTTCCTTTCTTGCTCTGAAATTCTGGCTTTACCATTTTTATATCTATAAAATACAGTCATGGACAAATAAACACTCTGCTGCACAAAAGACTGGAAAAAATGGTAAACATACAAAAATGATGCAATTATTTACTCCTATGTATTGTTTGCCATTTTGCAAAAGCATGATAACATCTGGATTCATCTCTGCAGGTAACCTGCTGGTGATAGCTTTCGTTAGTTACTTTGGGGCCAAGCTCCACAGGCCAAAGATCATTGCAATGGGGTGTGTATTGATGTCTATCGGCACCTTTCTCATTGCTCTCCCTCACTTCATCATTGGACGGTAAGAATATTAAGTGTAGCAATTTATTCCTATTAATACCACACTATATTAAAAGTTCCCTCACCTGAATAAACGTTGTTTCCAGTAAACTGTGAATGTCACATTTACATATGATCATGAGTGCCTGTTCTTCTGGGTTTTAACTGAGTTTTCTTGTGCACAGCTATGAATTTGAAACATCAGTCCGGTGGGTTGAGAACTCAACCTTTAACCCATCACCATGTCGGTCGGGTTCACCAGCAGATCAGACACAAGATGGTAAATTGTCTCAAGTGCCATCCTCAGGTGGGTGTTCACACTTACGGTGTTGGATCTGTTAAAGGTTTGCATGTAAAAAAATGTGTGAAAAGTAATTGCCCATGCAAAAAAAATTAAAAATTAAAGTACGAGCTGATTTACAAACAGTTTGAACTAAGGGCTGAGTTTGTTAAAGGTGCAAAACAGCGCATCTGCATCCTGTTAGTACGTATGTACCAATGAATATGCAATATGGGTCTTTCACACACAATTTTGTTTCGGCAGAAGAATATGTAAATATATTCATTTAGCGCCTGCAAAGTGCTCTTTTCTTATTCAGCGTTGTCATTTTGCAGCTGTTTTAGGAAGTCATGATGAATTGGGCGTCACACAATACCTCCAGTGATACAAAACTGCTTAAGTCTTCACATTTGAAATTGAGGTGGTTCCAGCGTATGATAGCTGCCACTGCTGGGATTCCCCATTCCTGCTTTTCAGATGTGCTGTCCAAGTCTTAAATGCCATGTCTAGCTGGAGAGAAATCACAAACGCATGCTTTTCCTAATTGTGCAATAAGTTTGTGGTGTCAAAGGCATAGTTGAGGCAAAATAGCTCAGGGTCAGTTGCATGATACTTTTATTTTGAAAAAACAATTTCTGTTTAACAATTTCTGTTTGAGTTTTCAGATGGCTGGCTTGTAGGTTGGTCAATTAATAAAGACCTTTTGTAAAATTAAATTTGGCCTTTATTAGAAACAACAGCATGTGTTATATTGATTCGTGTTTTTTTCCTTTTTTTTTTTTTTTTAAGTAAACAGTGCATAACCCCTACACCTTACGTCCTCATCTGTTTTATTTTTTATTCTTCTGCTCCCGTGTAGCATTTGTTTATGTG
Source organism: Pseudomugil tenellus (assembly GCA_037177515.1). Classification (NCBI taxonomy): domain Eukaryota; kingdom Metazoa; phylum Chordata; class Actinopteri; order Atheriniformes; family Pseudomugilidae; genus Pseudomugil; species Pseudomugil tenellus. Next base: position 17,844,718 of record JBAMHX010000010.1, read on the forward strand.
GAAGTCAGGTTTCTGTGCTGTAGGTGTTGTTTTCTCTCCAAACTTGACATCCCATAAAACCCCAAAATGTGTAAAACCCTCATTTAGATATGTTTTTGCCAACACAATTGCACCTGCCACCATTTACACAATCACTCTTCGTAATTCAAGGGAAAAGTGGTTCGGCCTCATGCCAAATACATTCTACACACAAATTCTTACATGCAATTTGAGACTTTAGAAGATCCAACCCAAAAAGTTCATATGTAGTATCTGACAAGAGAAGTTAGATGTAAAAAGGTCACTTGCATCTTTCCCTTCAGATTGTGAAGGTGAGTCCAACCTGTCTATGTGGATATACGTCCTTCTGGGAAATGTCTTGCGGGGAATTGGGGAGACACCCGTTCAGCCTCTGGGAATCTCATACATAGATGATTTTGCAACTGAGGAGAATGCTGCATTATATGTTGGTAAGTAAAACTCCACTCATTGGTAAAGGTACATAAAAAATGACCTTTTTTGTTTATACTTTTATAAACGTTATAAACAAGTTAAAAAAAAGATCAGTTTTATTAAAGTCTTACCCATAATAGATTAACACTGTGTGCAAACAGAAGTATCAAGCTATCAACTATCATTTAAGCAGAACTATAAAAGAATAAATGAAAACATAAATTGATAGTAAACATGAGCACTGTACCCTGATTAAGATTAATTTTTAAAGCAATACATAGTGTTTTAAATAATCAGATGATGAGATTTCATTCATATAACAGCTTTATGCACAAAAGGATTATGACGTTTTCCTGAACTTGAAGAGCAGCCTGTCTGTTCCCACGAGCTCACCAGAATGCACATCCTCATAGTGTAGTGGATAAAGGGGGAAGGGAAATACCTTAAGATGAATTTTCATTACATAGCATACTGTACTGAATTTAGAATAAGATCTCTGCTGTTTTGTTTCCACCTTGCATTTTATTTTTGCATCACAGGATACTCTGGATTTTATAGATGTGCTTACATTCACTGAGCCTTACAGTCTAGCTTAGCTTTTATAAAATTAATAACACATGAATGACGCAAATCTACCATTATGGCTGCTGTGCACCATCCATACTAAATACCATGACAGGATTTATAGTGTTCATGCAGGTAGCTTAGCCCCCCATCAGCTCACATTATTGATGAACCCACATCATGCTCAGTTTTTTAATTCATGCTGCACAAACTCCAGGACTAAAGATCCATTTCTATTTGCCCATATGTTAAACAATTTATATATCTGTTTTGAAATAAGTTTATTATCTAAAATGGAAATTAAATAAATGAAAAAATGTTTTGATAATGATAATGATAATATAATTATTGTCATGATAGTCGTCGTTGTTGGTACTCCAGCTTCCTCCCACCATCCAAAGGCATGCTTGTTGGGTTTATTGATCATTCTAATTTGTTCTTAGGAGTGAATGACTGGTTGTTTGTCTCTCTGTGTTGGCACTGTGATGGACTCACAACCTGTCAAAACACCAATATCGATAACGATCAAAACACCAATATAATGAATTGGATTTATATTAAAGCTTTATTGCTGACAAAACTCAGTGCTTTCATTTGATCTATTATTCATCCACTCCACATTAATTCTTAGTGATGATAAGCTTCCATAGCAACAGCTGTCCTGGTGGCCAGTGTGCCCTAACGGCCTCTCCGACAATCACAGAAACATTCATGTTCATTCATACATACTCATTCAGCAGTACAGAGACCGGATAAAATCTTCTGGTCGTTGTGTGAGCTGTTCTAACACCTGAGTCACTTCCGCCCCCAATAAAATGATATGCAAAAGATTTAAAAATACATTTAACTGCAAGATAGTTCAAAGACATGATAATAAATTATGAAAGAAAAAAGTTTTTTAAATGTGTGCTTGGTTTAAATTTGGTGTCATTCACATTATTTGTTTTTATTGCTTCATATGATTTGCTTATATAATCACAAAGTATGATTAGTCACAGCACAGCTTTGCAAAATCACAATCTGAAGTCAGTTCACATTCAGCCGCATTGTATTGTATTTTTCTCTATGTAGAGCTGTTATTACATTTGCATATGCAGTGATGAAGTGTGGTTACTGACAGTAATTTTCAGTGGTGTTCTTGAGCCCATTCAGTGATGTCAAACATAAAATCAAGCCTGTATGTGCAGTGCACAGCTCCCCGAGGGCCAAAAGATTAAAACCATTAAGTACTGGTTTTCTGCATTGTCAAATTTTTTTGTTTGTCATATTCTCTGAAACTTAAATCTGTTTTTTACTCTATAAAATTTCAAAATTCTTTGAAATTCTACAATTAGAAATATCACTGCTGAAATATTTTCCCACACAGGCTACCAAGTTTTGTAAAGTGCTGTCCATCTCTACTTCTGAAAGACTCTTTTGACCTACTGACCCGTTGCCAGTTAATCAGATAAATTGTAATATACCAATAAATTTAATAAAATGTAGAAATGACTGTTTCCTTGCTTATTAGCGGTTTTGTAGTTAGTCATGTATACTTCCTTCCATTTATCATCCAAGTTGTATAGAAAAAAAGAGGGAAACATTTCGTTAATGTTAAAAATTCAGGGGTACAGTTCACTTGTAACAGTAAACACTTAACTTCCCAGAAATAATGCTGTGCTGGCACAAAGCTCTGCCATATGCAACAAAGTTGTTCTTTTTTCAAATAAGTGTGGTAGTAAATCTCTGACAAATCTCTTCTACAATAGCAGATTATACAAATTACTGAAAAAGAACATTCATAAGTTTAATAAGTTTCATAAGTTAAGGGGAATAAAGGTTTGATTGAATGTGTTAAAAAAAAGTTATGTGTTGCTATTAAGTAACTTAATATGAAATACTGCATCTTTAACAATTAAGTTAGTTGTATGTCAGTTCTTTAAAGACCAAAGCAGTTTCTGTCTGTTTCTCATAATGTAGGCTGTGTGCAGACCATTTCTGTGGTTGGCCCTGTCTTCGGATACCTGCTAGGCTCCCTTTGTGCTAAAATCTATGTGGACATTGGATTTGTAAAAATGGGTAAGTTTAAGGATGTTTTAATAATATATTATAAATACATACTAATCTGTCAATCTGCCAACTTTCTAGACACATAACATAAGTGATACCTCACCACTAGAAGAAAGATTTTTAATGTTAGTCCAATTAAAACCTGACTTTAAGAATTTACATTCAGGTGTTTATCAAAGTAAAATCTTCTTAAACTGAATCACTAATAAATTAAAATTTTATAAATTTTATCTGAAGAAGAAATCCCTCTTTAAGCAACATGTGTCTAGTGACTTTGGAAATACTTAAAGCATCATGACAAGATGTTATAACTCGATTACTATCTTCTGTTTGTATAAAAATGATCAAGATAATGTCCAATTAAATGGCTGTAAATGATTTGTTTGGAGACATATTTTGGACTTATACATACACTAGTATCATATTGTTGATGCCTGCACATTTGTGCTGCATCCATGAATCAAAGGTAAATTCAGCTAGATGCAAATAGCTGGATCCTGTTTCCACTTATTACACTTATTTTCCTATTATTTCTATAATTCAATTAGATCTCATGAAGCTGCTACTTCCTTGTTGCAACAAGTTCAAATCAGCTGTGAGAAAGATCAGTACAGACACATAAACTAGGGAAACAGGAACTTTAGGGACATCTGTCTAAAATATGGATGGATTTTGTGGATTCTTATCAAATATTAACCTTGCATTAGTACAAATCTTCTTTCATAATTACAAATTTTATATTATATGCTTTTGTGCTTATATGCTGTGTGAACATCTGGTCAATAGGGCATGTACAATAAGTAGCTTAATGAGGTAACTACAGGTTCAGCTTTGGATTTCTAGCATTATGAATCTGGTTCCCTTCTTGCCAGGTGGTACAACCATGGCAACACATCCTGGAAACCTAACCTGCTCTCTTCCAAGAAAAAAGATCAACACATGTAATAGTTCCTTCTTCCAACCAATCAATTCTCTTGAAAAATGGGGAAAAAAGGAGATATCTATGTGAAATGAGAAACTGAGCCTGTTTTAGTCTAAACGAACTCAAATTATGGCTACCTGTTAGACATTCACTTGGAAAACGTTTTTATAGTCGATATGTCAGCACAGTGAAATGCTGGTTCGGCCTGGAGAACCCACACGGTCAAATTTGTCCAATTTGTATCATTTCAAAGAATCACAATAACAAAAACTGTCAATGTAAACTATTTCATTTTTAGGAATATAATCAGGTAACCATTTAACAATGTTTTTATTTCTTTCTTGTTGCATGTTAAAACTGGATTTCAAATGTACAAACACAGCGGCCAGATTTGATCCTGTGGGTTCTCCAGGGTTAAAGATAACATTATGTCTAACATTAACTAATTTAATCATCAAAGTCATTAAGCATAAACACTTCCCTTTTTCACGTGAGTCGATCAAAACAATAAAGCTCACATATTTTATGCATTCATCAGAAAAAAGTAAAAATAAATTAATTTCAAAACACCTAAAGGCTTTTTTAATTAGCATTATATCACTTATGCAAGAAAATTTGCTTAGATATTTATAATAAATTAACTGGCAATGATGAGCATTTGAGTCTTTGTTTAATACAAGGAGCATTTAGAAAAGCCAGTACTCCAGACTGTAATTATTCTTTTTTTTAACATTTGTTATCTATTCTTCTTGCTTTGGTTGCACCTGCTGTGTTCCTTTTCAGCCTGCAAGCAATAAATAATTGTGACTGGTCATTTGACTCCACCTGTTTTACACAATCATGCATATCCAGTGTTGTAAACCCTGGGTTGACTTACTCAGTCAATCAGTGTTCTTACACTGCTTTGTTGGGATCTCCACTGAGAGGGTTTGTTTAACCAGATAACCTAAAAACACCCTGGATTTGTTGGAGCTGCTGTGTCGTGCAGGCACCTGCTGTTGTGCGTGCTGAGACAGTGGAATAAAACTGATCTATTGTTAGTCTCTTTAGCAACACCTGTCCAACTCCTACCATCAGACAGATCACGGTGTCTGGTTGGTAAAAGGTGTGCCTCGCTTTCTTTCATTAGAGCGAGGCACAGGGTTATCTGATACAGCACAGAGATGAGCCTGTGCACAATTCAAGACTTAGAGCAGGTGGGCAGCAATAGCATTACTTAGCTAATGAAGGAGAAGGATGAAGCTTTCTGACAGGTAACACGCAAATGAAGTGACATATGGGGTAAAAATAGAAGAGAAACCAAGAAAGGTAACCAGCAACCAAAAAAAAATCTGTCAAATAGAAAGAAAAAACACACAATGACATCTAAAATATGATTGATCTTATCTAGAACCCTTCTCACTTAACATAACTTGTGTATGTTATGGCCAATTACATTTATTATTACTGAATTTTCACCCTCTGTGCTCCTAACAGAGACCATTACCATCACCCCAGCAGATGCTCGCTGGGTGGGAGCCTGGTGGCTGGGCTACCTCATAGCTGGGGTTATTACCCTGCTATCTGCCATCCCATTCTGGTTTCTGCCCCGCTCCATTCCCAGATCTGGACAGCAGGTCTCAAAGAAGTGCACTCAAGAGCGGACATGTTTCATTAAAGGCTCGCCTCATCTGAAAGACAAGTATGCAGCAGATGAACATAGCAGTTTCATAGAGATGGCCAAAGGTAAGCCTGTCTGTCTAAACTTTTTTTTAATGTTCCAATGTTTTTGTGCTACTCAGATTTAAAGAGTTTTCTTTTAAAATGTCACAAAAAATAGCTTATTCTATTATTCATACATGTATAAGGGTAGACTTTATCTTACTGGTTGTTACAGTCAGCACTTACAGTAAAACGGTATGTTGTATTATGGTTGTGGTTCTGTTCAGATTATGTCTTTTTTAAATCCTTCCACAGACTTTATTCCAACCTTGCGGACTCTACTGGCCCACCCGGTGTATCTGATCTACCTCTGTGTGACAGTCATCCAGCTGAACTCGCTCATTGGCATGGTCACTTACAAGCCCAAGTACATCGAACAGCACTTTAGGCAGTCTGCATCAAAGGCCAACTTTCTGATGGGTACGATGCATGTTTCATGCATGTTTCTGTCTCATTAATTATTAGTGCTTGACATTCTGGGAAATCATCAGGAAACACAAGCAGTAAAGACCCTTCTGCTTGGCTCATTTTAGGCTTGAGAACAAGCTCTAGGCCATCCTTAGTCAATGTGATGAAATTCTAAGACCAAATTAATAAGATCAACACATTTGACATGCTTATAATTAGACATTTATGTAATTTCTTCTGACAAGCAAACCCTCTGAAGTTTTTTTACGTTTGTTTAATGGGGAGACTTTCAGATAAAGTATATTGTTTAAGAATTTGGTTAGATATTTTCAGATTCAATCCATCTACTGCCACAGCTTTAGAGATAGGGAAGATATGGGAAGTGCTCTGCACATGAAATAAAATATCTAGTGATGTTCAAAGCATCAAATGAAAATATCTAGACTTGTGTGGTCTCATTAAGAGAGATGCCTTCACTGGCCAGACTGGCTGCATATGAAAGAGAATCCAGTATAAGTGACCAGAGTTAATGACATATATAGATCAAAGAGTGTGTATTCCCACTGATGTTAAATATAGGAATGAAGGCAAAAAAAGAGTAAAAAGGGGGGGCTGTTTAGACTTACTTACTGGTTACCTACTAGTCTTATAGATTAAGGCCAAGCTTGTACAAAATGTCATGTTTTATTGTCAATCTTTGCTTGTTCACATCCAGATTTCTATATTATTGATCTTGGGTTTTTCTCTTTTCCCATCATTTAAGGTGCAATCAATATTCCCGCTGTGGCACTAGGGATGTTTTCCGGTGGTCTGCTGATGAAGAGGCTGAAACTGAATATCTTGGGAGCAGCCAAATTTGCATTTGGCACTTCTCTGATTGGTTACATCTTGTCAATGTTCTTTTTTGCTATGAGCTGCGAGAATGCCAAGGTAGCTGGGGTCACACTGACGTACAACAGGTGAGCTAGAAATCAGCTTGTGACTTACCTAGTTTGTGAACTTCATGAGTTAAGAAATGTTTATATTTTTTTATTTCTTGTTTTTGGAAATAACAAGAAAAAGGTAATTTCCTTATATAACCCAACTTTGTTTAATTATCAATATGTAACGCACATGAAAAGGCGAACTCGTGTTAATATGACCTTTATGTCAGAAGAAGCGGCATAAAACGTGTTAAACTGTCCAGTACCAATCAAAAATCAATATCAATTTGAAAAGAAAAAATTAAAGGAACAGACTGCAGATTACCCATAAACAGAATTGAAATGACACCACTGTAAAAGCAGTCAGGATGCAGAGTGCTAATTAACTCAGTGAGTGCTAGTTGGCACACAATTACAATCCTAACACTGGATGTGGTAAGTAAAACATTGCATTTCTCATAATTATGAATTATTCACTAATTTTGACAAATTAGTGAATGTGCCTTGGTGCCAAAACTTTTTTTAAAGAGTGGTTGAAAAAATTGGTGCAGACAGACACAAGTATTGACCTAACTGGTTAGAACACAGTGGATAAAGAACAGGTTATTTCCTTTTGACCTTCCTGGGTTTTAACTCATTTGGACAGATAAGCTGATTTTCTTTTATTCCACGTTTCAGTGTAATTATCTTTAAAGGAACATTGTCTTTTCATTCAGAATGAGTTCAAGTTCATTATGCAACTAGTGCATGCTAAGTATTTTAAGACGAGTTTTTAATGTTTGCTATAACTTATTTACAATAAGATTTTCCAAATTTAGTACATACCGTTATCTAATGGTGAAAGACCTTTTTGTATCTCAGTTGCACCTCCTCTGCTTTTTCTTCCAGCTCTGATGAGATATCTTATGATACACACCCAGTGCTCACAGGCTGCAACTCGGGCTGTTTTTGTTCACCGAGTGAGTGGGACCCAGTCTGTGGGGACAATGGCATCACATACGTCTCTCCATGTCTTGCAGGCTGCACTGCTTCTTCAGGCTCAGGGAAAAACACAGTAAGTTGGCATAGGATTTCCACTATATATACAAAATGCTACACATGATACATTAAAAGATATTATGAAGGTTGGAACTAGTGTGTTGGCTCAGTTAGAAAGGAATTTTGCTCTTTGAGGAATAAAGTAATTTTGGGATCATAACACTAAATTTATGATGCAATAAGTCCTCTCTGATAGAATAATAGAAAACAATAACTGCATCCCATTTGTGTCCACCTGTAAATTTCTAGGTTGTTTGCATTGCTGTGTCTTTGTGTCCATGTCCTGTTTAGTGTGGTTGTGTGTAACTGTGCATGTCTCTCCAGGTCTTCTCTAACTGTAGCTGTGTAGGTGTGGCCGGTAACTTTACGGCCAGTACAGGTCAGTGCACTGAAAAGGACGACTGTGACAGGATGTTCCCTTACTTCCTCGCTCTTTCTGTCATCACTTCCTTTATTATCTCTCTCGGGGGGACGCCAGGCTACATGCTTCTCATCAGGTTAGATTCAAATAACATAAAAGGTAAAATGCAAATGATACTGTGCAATTGTCTTGTCATTTCTTATACTATATACTTTCCATATACAGTGTGTGTATATGTATTAGGGCTGTAAGAATATATTGATATATCGCAATATTTTGTAAAGAGACAATATATCGATATTGATCTGTATTGATCTTTTTATGAGCATTTTTTTACCCATGAGGCGGATTTTAATGTATTTATTCATCTTGTCCACACAGAGTTTTTTAAAAATAAAATGGGGGGGGGGGGGGGGGGTTTTTTAAAAAGCGAAACCCCCCCCCCGTTCTTCTCCATCAATTTGGGCACAAACCAGGGTT
>JBAMHX010000010.1:17866413-17886207 GCA_037177515.1 Pseudomugil tenellus
GATCTTATATATATAAACACAAAACAACAGTAATGTTGTGCTGCTGTGTAACTACAAGAAAAAGCATTGCATTACTGTTCTTAGGCATTTTTTTTTACATAAGATTTAAGCCTTGACTAATAAAGACAGCAATAAAAACAATGACAGATGCCCAGTTTATTTTGTATACAAACAGACAACAAAGCGATAAAAAACAAACAAACATTTAAATATGCTTATGTTACAAGACCATGAACTGGTCCATATGTATTCTGGAGGTAATCTATAACAGCTGAGGTGCTTGACAAAGCATTGAACACCTTTCTTTCAGGCTGAGAGCTAACCCTCTCCAGCATGTAAATAAGATGATGATGGAAGCATGTGAACGGTGTCCCCTGTGATATGGAGATGTCCACCCAGTCCCATATACACTCCAAAGGTGTATCCTCATATCCAGCAAACATGGCAGGGTTAGCAAGCAAACCCCGTGCAGCCATAACACCTGAAAAGAAAATCAGAAAAATACACATTTACATTTATGCATCAGTTAATGCTGCAACTTTTCCAAAAGACACTTCTTTAGATAAGCATACCATCAACCCCAGTTAGCTGGTAAGTGGATTCCACATCCCGGAGATACTTAATGTCCCCATTGGCAATGACAGGGACAGATACGCTGTCTTTTATTGTCTTTATGGCATCATAATGAACCGGCTGGTGACGCTCATCTGTTGTGCGACCATGGACTGTTATCCATGATACACCTGCGGATTCAGCTTTTTGACACAGATCCACCGTCTGCTTCAAGTCCTTGTGAATCCTGTGTAAGAAGTTATTTCTATAAAACAACCTTTTTTAACAAGTCAATTCATCTTAACTTGTTTTGGCTTTCATATTTGACTTATACTTAAGATAAGAACTTTGAAATAAAAACAATGTAATAATCTTCATTTCAGTTTCAGCTAATTCAACAATTGATAATGCTTTGAGTGTATTGGCTGAGATCAACTCATAATATAATCATATCAATACAATACTTATATATAATTATTCTCAGTACCACTTCATCACTTTCTGAATTCAAAACAAACATAAACTGGACACAAAGCCGATAATGTGATACCTAGTTTGTTATTTATTTTCTGCAATGTTACACACAAATCAACACAATTAGCAAATATCAGTATCTATATGGTATAGTGTAAAATTAGTAACATTTATTACCTTATTTTGATGGAAGCTGTGTAGTTTGGGTTGTCCACTTGGTTTCTGACATGTCTGACCATGTCTTTAACAAGTTCAGGCTTACTGATTAGGCACGCACCATACCCAGCTGACATAGCCCATCTGTAAACACAGCAAATAAGATAATCAGATAATTAGACGTTTTGCACATCTGTTCCGAAGGCACATGGTTTAACAGATTGATGTGTGATCATCCACACTTGTAACTAATAATTAATAACAAAAAAACAAAACACTTGATCACTCAAATAAACTGCTAAAATAACATCGAGAAAAAAATGATTAGTGATGTTTTTAGCTGTACCTCTGCGGACAACCACAGTTGAGGTCAACACCATCTGAAAAAGGGGCCACCACACAGGCTGCATCAGCCAGGGTCTGGGCATCATGGGCAGCAAACTGCACGATCAGAGGCCGGTCACCTGGATAGGAACAACAAACAGGTGTTTTTATATTATCATGGCCCCAAAATAGTATCATTAGGTTCATTCCTCATAATTTTATCTGGCTAAAAGGCGGTGTACACGTAGCTGGTAGACAGTAAAAAGCCACTGCTCACTTTGATTGGTGGTGAATTCGCTGTCTCTGGCTTTGACAGATCGCATGAAGTCAGCAGCAACTATCATTGGGGTAAAGCAGACGTCACAATCGTATTTCCTAACCAATGTACGAAACGCCAACCTGTTGACAGAGACTTGGTTAACACTGAGGAAAAATTTAAACCACAGCAAGTCTGAGAAGAAGAAAAACATTTGACTTACTTTGAATATCGAACCATCGGTGCACAAAATTTGAGTACTTTTCCTTTTTCAAACATCTCCATGACGCTGCCGGTGTTGCCGTTGGCAGTCTTCATTGTTTCCAACTTTATTAGCCTCTTGCTAACTATGTCAAAACTATCTCTAAAGAATTATGTTTTTCGTTGGTCATTCATGGTAATATTTCAAAACCCAAGAAAAACGGTACATTATAAAACAATATCCTGCCATAAACAACATATGACTACAAAAGTTAACAAAACGGAACCACTAGACAACAATGCTCAACATGCTAACAGGAAACGTGGGCGTGATTTGACCTCCGAACCTCTACGTCATTGAACACATCGTTTATTATGTTTTAAAATATCCAGCTTTCAGCGTAACTGGGTTGTTTTTATTTTATACCATTTGTTTAATACGTAGAGTGTTCTTGAGGTCAGTAACGCGTCAACGTAATGATGCCTTCGGGGTCTATAGGAACCGTACTACGACCAACTAAGATTCAAGCACGTGCAGATCATATTTGAGATTATGGCTAAAAAAAAATAAGACAAGCCGTAATTTTAGTCACGAATATAAATAATGGAAGCTTTCATGACAAGATAATTAATGTTTTATAAGTAAAATGCACATATATTGCTGTAATATTTCGTAAAAGATATGCATAAAAAAGACATAGTGCAATGTAGACTTCACATCAGTAGGTTAGGCCTCAACATTTAGTGATTGTCGCCGTTTTTAAAATCATGTGATGTGTAAATAAACCATCATGCATTTGGGTTGAATCTACTTATGAAGCTTGCTTTGTACCTTCGCTTTGTGGCCACAAGGGGGCATTGCAGCAACACGACAGGAAAACCTTCGCTTGATAAAAAAAAAGGGATACTTCACACAAAATCGAACCAAGAAATCCTTTCATAATGTAGACAATTGGCTTTATGGACAGCTCCACTACTTTCTGAATTTAGGACAACTCCTTTGTTTCCCGTCTTTCATTACTAAATGAATTGATTAATCCAGGTGTGTCTGGCCACTGCTGTTGTAGTTACTGAGGTTACACACACCTGGATTAATCAGTTCATCCAGTAACAGTAAGACAGGAAACAAGAGTCGTTTTAAGTTCAGGAAGTAGTAGTCCTGTCCATATAGCCACTTCTTTGGGTATTAATTTGTCTGAAGAATTGGTGTAGTCTCAAAGACCCAAACCTCAGCTTTAAGAGGAACCTCTGTGTGGAAATAACTGTCCGTGTGATGTGAAAGATGTTTCACAAGGTTTGTACACATCTATATTTCTACCTTTTATTCCTCATTTTAAAAACAATCAGTGTGAGTGATAAAGTGATATTTACAACGGATTTACATTTTAAAAAATGGGAAGGGGAAATGAACAGATACAGACATAATAAAAAGATCCATTGCCACTGCTGTGAAGAGACTGAGCTGTTAAAAATCTCAGATCCTAAGAAAAAAAAACCTCCAAAATAAAATAAATAATTCCAATCTAAGTCATGTCAAAGTTGCAGTCTAACCTAGGAATGCAGTAAGCAAATAACTGATCCACAGAAAGTTGGAGCAATCATTATCTACCTTAACAGTTTAAAGAAAACATTTACAAATTGAAATGAACAGCTTCTACCCATCCATCATGTCACACAATGCAAAAGGAACACACTAAAAGGAAGCCTTGCTTAAAAAAAAAAAAAGGTTTGGATGATTGTGTTGTGCACAAATACAAAAACACCCGGTAGCTTAAAGAGATATACATCTCATACACACACAGGAAGTGGAAACACCTTCAACACTCAGAACAGTGAGGGTACATGATTTCAAGTCATTCAAAACCAAGTTAACCTTTAAGAAAAAAAAAAATTCTGTTACATCCGCTGATAAAAATCACACCTCTACAGCTGAAGCAGAGGGATCTGATGAAACACCTATAAAAATACTCTCGACTAGGCCATAAATACATAAAATATAGATCAAGAATCAGCAATAAATCATTATCTACCATCCATACAATCACAGCACAGATGGTTCCTGTCCAACTAAATTAAAACACAGCATGTCAGTGCAAGAACAAGACTCGGCCTCTTTAAGCATTCACATCTAGCACCAAGACAAAGATCTTCCTGGCCTAAATAAACAGCCTCCTTCCACCCTTCTCCCATCAAGAAGGGAAGTGTAACAAGAAAAATATATATACACACACAAGTGTAAGTTTATGGAATTCTCTCATCAAAGAAAAACTACAGAATTCAGGACATCTAGATGATGTTTCTGTGATGCACTTTGAGGCTGAAGAGGGAAACAATGTCGTTTGAGCCTCAATTAGAGAAGGCCGCCTCTCCAACATACTGAAGGGAGAAGAATGGAGATGCAGAGAAAGAAGAAAAGAGTTCCCATCAAGTCCACAGATATGCTGAGGAGTCACGACACAATGAACCTTTAAATCCTGGGAGGAACCACCAAAGACTCCCAGCTAGCTTCAACACGCTTATGGAAATGAACCGTCACCGGCTCCATCTCTTCCTCTCAGTCTCACTGCGGCAACCTTCTTTTGCTGGCCGCCTCAAGCTCCACGCTGGACAGGAAACGTCTGGATAGCCGGTTGCAGTCGTAGTTCAGCTCTGTGGTGAAGGTTGTGCTGGTTTTTTTCGGATAAATGATGGTGGTACTCCTGAAGCGTTGGGGGCACAGACGCGGCTCAAACTCCAGCTGCAGCTTGTAGTGGCGCCAGGTGCTGTGGTTCAATGCCACAATGCTCTCCCTGTAGTTTCTGAGGCCCAGGCCTGATGGTTGCAGATCTACGTCCTGGATGAAGTGACGGTCGGAATCATAGTGAACGGATGACGTGTATCTGTGAATGTAAGAAAATGCTACTTACAGTAGTCAAGCGTGCACTCAACACTCTTACATGCAACTGGCTTTACAAAGAATCAACATGAAAACTAACATCAACCCACCTCAATTCCTTCGAAGGTAAAGGATTAAGTGCTATTCCTTCCCCAAAGGACAGTGGCTGTAGCTGTGGGAAAGATCCAGCTGTTGAAACTGGAATCTGCATTGCAAAAAAAAAAAAAAAAAAAAGTTATATTTTCACTAAACTAAGCTGCTTATCAGCTTACAGCTGCAGGAACTTAATGGCAGACTTTAGTGCACCATTTGGCCAAAAGAACTGCACTGCAATAACTTCCGTCTAAGTAAGATTAAACATCTCAAATCAAGGACACACATGCTTTTTTTTATTAAACGTAAGAATTATTCTTAGTTTTTTTAAGATTGTTGTTTTACTTGTTTTAAGAATTCTTGACAGTTTAATAGTCCTTGAAATAAGACAAATTATCTGCCATCAGAGCAAGAAATTCTCTTATTTCAAAAGAAAAATTAACCTAATTTTTGTCGTTTTTTTCTTGTTTTTAAAGGCAGTTTTTGTAGTGCATTGAGCTATTTTAAGAGACCCAGTAAAACAATGCACATGTTCAGTCTGGCATGCAGTAGGAATAAATAACTTTCCACGTGGGAGCAATGCATCAGATGTTTGTAATGTGTTGGAACAAACCAGCCTTCTACATTTACTTACCAGTAAGAAGCTGAAACGAACACTTGTGAGGAAACGACTTACCAGGGAGCCTCTTCCTTCGTCCTCACACACCGGGCTCACACCACCGGCTTTCTCGGTACTGGCAGCCTGCAACCAGGCGCTGGGGCTCGGGCTCGGTGGTAACCCCGAGTCCGGGCTATCGAGTCCTCTATCAGCCCTGCTGCAGCTCATATCCAAAGGCTGTCCTTCGCATGCATTTGGCAAGTTCAATCTGCCAACCATTTCTGGTTGAAAAGTTGCCCAAGTTCACCACGTAAGACGCAGGTTATGAAAGAAACGTTTCCAGATCGCAGTTCCTCGTGTTTTTAGGTTTTTAAGTCCTTCGTGTTGCAGGAAAAGTTTCTGCAGAAAGAGGGACCAAAGAGAACCTCGTATTTTCGATATTTTCTATAAAAAACTTCATGAACTATCACCACATTTTTCTAATAGTGTCAGGAAGAATGAGTGAACCCAACGACTCGCGGCTGTTCTTGTTTCCACGCTGAAAGGGGTCTTTCACGTCCACAAACACAGGAAAGGAAACGCCTTTCAAAGCTTTCACTGGCTGCTGATTGGTTAACAGATAATTGGCAACAAGAGACAAGGCCAGCAATGGGAATTTTTCCAGACCTTCCTACAAATTGGACCCAGTTAAAATCAGGTTGATATGTTTTCCTGCTATTGTGCAAAATGTGCAAAGTAAAAACTGCACACACCCATTTGCTGAAGCGTGGAGGAAAATCTGTGGCAAAGTTTTAATAGAGTTACAGCATGCCATTCAGACAAAGTAACATTCTGTACCTGATTGTAGGAATGTGCATAAAGTAATGAAAGTATTTAATCCACATGGAAATGGAAAATGAGAAGCAGTGCTATGAAAATGAATAAGCATAGCCTGTAAATAAAAGAAATACTTATTTTGCATCACACAGAGAACTTTACGAAGCTCAAGAAATGTTTAGCAAAACAGAGCAGACACGTGACTTATTTCAGATTGTTAAAGTAAAGACTTATTGTACAAGTATGACCTTCTAATATTGGTTAAAATGACTTCACATCTGTCTGAAAATGCAGACAATCTTAGATCACTTTTGTCCAGTCTTGTCAGATAACTCTATGAATAGTGCATGCAACTCAGACACATGGATGACACATTTCAACCCATTTAATTAAGACAGCCAGTTTAGGGACATATATACAAATTTGAACAAACAATATTATCCAGACAACAACTTAATCTGGCTTTTTAGGATAATTCTGGATTAGATACGTTGAGTGGCCAGAGGTTTTCTGAGCAGAATATAATCCACAACACAACATTTAGCATTCTGAAAGCTCAGACTTTAGTGTCATGAAAAAAAAGATGGACAATTGTAGAAGAGCTTGTTACCACAGCAACAAATCACTGAAGAAGTTTCTTTATGTTCCAGCATGAGCTTGGCTTCATGGTACTATTAGATTATTAAATAGATTATTAAATCATTTTTTCTGCAATTCTTCCTTTTAACTGATTGAGCATAATGGAGTCTTTGGATATAATAACTGAAAAACAGCACAAGGCCACAGCAGTAACATCTTTTCACAGTCTCTTCTTGATGAGTTTCTCTAGTTTGCGGATTCGAGAAGACTCTTGCTCAGGGGTTGGGGCACTGAAGGACAGAGAGGGGCCACCATCAGCTCCAGAGGGTGGAGTGGGTAGTCTTTGTCTGAAAAGCTCCAGCATGCTGCTCTGTTCGCTGCGCTTCAGACCCTACACAGACACACACAGTTATACATTTCCACAGTTTGAACTTTTACAGGACAGAAAGAGCCAAACCTACCTTCATATCCAGAATCCTCTGGAATGTCTCTGGATTGCCATCAGCCAACAGTTTGATGTAGTTATCAACAAACACCACTGGTGGTTCATGAGGGGCCATCACCACCTGGACAAAAATGCATTTTAATGTGGTTTTGAGTCTCCACAATCACTATTCTATAGCAAACATTCACAGTGTGACCCAAGAAGAGACCACATGACGCAACTATGAAGCAGAAAAACAAAGTAAAAACTGCCTGGCTGAACAAAGCAGCTTTATTAATTAAAAAAAAAGTAAAAATTATGACTCCATGCATATTTAGATCCCCAGAGCTTTGCTCCTTCTCACACAACAATTACTTCATGCCTAAATGGGCAAGAATTAGCCTCTACAGTAATTATTTTGAGGGGCATAATGAGTTTGGGGGAAAAAAGCAGCATGAGTGAAGAGCAAATAAGCCTAATAGAGAGCAAATCTTTAAGGTCTTTCCCCCCAATAATAAGAGACAGGATGGAAAACAGGGTTTGGATGGGATCCCCCAGTAACATCTCATGCATATTCAGCCACTTCGGCACCAGTTATGAAAAAACCACATAATTTACACAATGTAAAATATATAAGTTGGAGAAAGAGAGAGAGTAGCTGGCATGTGAGGCTCAGGATTGTGTGGAATTCTTTGCTTTCTTATGAGCCCGGCTGACTGAGTGATTTACTTAGCAACTGTCCTGGAGCCAGGCCAAAGGAAAGGCCTGCAGGGACCTTGTAAAGGACAAAAAAGAAAGGAAGAGAGAAAAGGAAGAATGAAAATGGGTAGAGAAAGAAATGGAGAGATGAAAGGGAGAAACGTTTTGGATAAAAAACAAGGGTGGAGATTGTGTTGCCTTTGAAATTCTCCCCAGAAGAGAAGTTAAGAAGAAAGCTGGCGGGCTGAGAGAGAAAACAGCCACATCTCACAGGGACTGTACAGGCAAGGAGAGGCTGCCTCAGACAGACAGCCCAAATGTATTTATATTTAATGCTCTCAGCAGATACTCTGACAGAAGGATGGGCTCTCAGCTGTAGAGCAAAGAACGCGATTACTTTCTTCTGACAACTCTTTGGGGTGTAAGCGAGTGTAAGCTACAATATCGGTTCATTATGAAGATGAATCCCATGACTGTGTAAATATGGAGAGATTAGGAAAGAATGTGACAATGACATGAGCATGAATTTGTCACTACCGCTGCTACTACAGAAAGGACAAGCTCAAATGAAAAAAAATAGTAAAATAGTTGTTTAATTTTACTTTCCAGATGTTTTCAACAGTTGTGTAGCCACTTTGCGTATCTCCATACTGGTTAGTGTAACATTTAGTGACATTTTGCAGGTACATTTCACACCTGGACCACTGAACCTGCACATAGTAAATCGTTTCATTGTCAACTTAAGCTAAACTTCCCCCAGCTTCCATTTCAGCTTCATTATACTTGTTTTGACATTGATCTAGTCTTTTTGCGCTCCATGGTTACTTTACAAAGCTATTACCCAGCAGAAAAACAGAGCAAGCAAGTATCCGATAAACACTGCGTCCACGTGGCAGCCAGTGATTTCGAGATCTCGCCCATTTTCAGCCTCCTACTTATAAAGTAGTGACATAACAGTGAATATTAATGAGACATAAACAGCTCATTTAAATATTGAGTTTTGGCAAAAAAAAAAAAAAAAAAAAAAAAAATCTAAAAAATCCAATCTATCCCTCTGGAGTATGTGTAGAAGTTCTATAAATCAAAACTTGCAAAACTATACTTCTCTAGCTCAAGACGTCCATCTGCATTTAATATTTAAAATGTTAAAAGCAACCTTGTGCAATGGGCATCTCAAACTAATCTATAAACAGTTAAGTTTCTTCAGCTCTCTCACTAAACTGCAGTTTCTTGGTTGGGCAAGTCAGATTTAATTTCAAGCTACGACATCACAGAGTGTAATTTAAACTATTGTTGAGGCCAGTAAGAGGAATTCCTGTATTGACCTTCTCTCATTGAGTTTGTCTTTTAGAAGTTTCAGTCTCAGTCCAAGGGGAAAGCAATTACCTGCTAGGAGCCCTCAGTGTTACATAAAGTAAATGGTTGAAATAGTGCATGCAGAACAAAAGCTTCCCGTTGCTCTCTTTACTAAAGCCACAAAAACGTGTTTCTTTTCAAATTGTTGGTTTTAGTTTGACATAATCCACAAAGTCTATTCTAGCCTGTTAGCAAAATATTGTTGCTAATTTGTTTCTTCGTTACTATAATTATCATTGTTATGATCATTATTATAACCATTATTATTATATGTTACTGTGCAGCTTTATTATTTACTTCAAATGTAGCTAAAGTTGTAATAATTATCTGTAATCAGGAAGTCTTTCTGGGGATTTTCCTTAACAAAATGTTTAGCACCAAGGTTTCTCTTTCAATATCTAGTATACAATGTTTAGCCTTTCCAATGACTTTTATGCACCCTACTGTCACAGAAATGTACTTCAAACAAAGGCCTGCATGCAGTCTTATCCACATCTGACTGTCTTCAGAAGCCACATAGATCCATTCTAGCTGAAAGAGTTCGTAGTTAAACAGCAGCAGACCACACTGAGGCGGACTGACATGCGGAAGGAAAGAAAACCAATGAGGTGTCCAGTGGGAATCAAGGGACAGGCATGCGTGCACTCTGGCTGCTTGTGCATTTTTCTGCACTCTTGAGACACTTAATTAGGGTGGGGTTAATCTTTGGCAGCCACATACCACTGTCCTCCAGAGTCTTGTGAGGTCATTTTGGGGAGAAGCCGACTGACTGAATCCAGCAATTGCTCTTCTTACAATAAACAACTTCCAATAAGCAGCATGATACACTGCCTGGGTGGGTGGGTGTGATGTGCGCAGACACATGGTTGCACACGCTCAATCATTTACTTACTTGCACCTTTTCACTGTCTTAACTGCATGCTGCGTTTGAGGATACACGTTTTGTTTTGGCCAGTCTCTCATTCATTAAATAAGTCACACTCCATTCCAGTTTTTTTCTTTGCTCATGTGAGATGGGTTATTTTGTACAAGCATGCTCATAAAATGCTATAGTGAGTGGGGGATAAAGACACAATTAAAGGGCTATTCTGCCCCTCTCTATAAAAAAAGAAGAAGAAAAACTGTGTGGATAAATTGCTATAGTGACTCATTTAATAGAAACATTTTAAGCTGGCTTGCCAGTCCAACCACAAACACTTTCAGGAGAGTTTTCGTTCACTCATTGTTGCTCCTTATGATGGAGCATCAATTAAAGGAAAAGTAGTTGATTGTGTCCAACTTAAAGCTCATGTTTAACTGGATGTGTCAGAGCTTCAACATCAAACCTGTTAAAGAGCAAAGAAAAGAAAAAAAAACCCATTCAGGCCACACTTACCTAAAAGAGTTTATCTAAAGTTTCAAGCCTTTAAAGGTCACCAACTGAAGCGTAGTTGTAAAGGGAAAAAAGCCTGCATGGATTTAGCCAACCAAGTTAAATGTCATAAAATGTGAAGTGTCTCATAATGACTGAGTATCACTAATACTGTTTTTAAGTTAAAACATCTTGTATTTAATGTCATCCTCAAGCTCCAAATTAATCCATTGTTTTAACAATGTTTATCTGGAGTGTATAGTGAAAAGTAAAGTGATTATTTCAATCTCAAGTGTCCTTAGAAGCAATGTCTGAGCGTTTTCATCAAAAGACTGTAAGACCAGCACCGGAAAAAAAATATGTTTGAAGAGAGCTGATGCTGCTCCTTCGGTAACTCCTCACCTTAAGTATCATCTCTGCACGGGTCATGCCTTTCACCACTATCTTGGTGTAGCTGGCAGGTGCTTTTCGGAGCACCTGAGAGCCTATGGAGGGCAGATCCAACAAAACGGTCTTCAAGGAGTGAGTATCAAGGAGGAGCTGGTGGTGACGTTTACACAAGGCAGAATTTCAGCAAATATAGCAAAATATAAAAGAATAATCATGTGTAAACAACTATGTAAAATGCAATTATAGGAATACAAACCTACCTGTTCAGCTCCCACCATGCTGATAGGTTTACATCTAAACAGGTGGTTGATGAATTTAGGAATGAAAGAGCTAAAAGAAAAGAAAGTGTCAAATTTAGCTGTAACAACTTTTATATGTGCTTTACTGATAGAACTAAGAATGAGTAAAATTTACTTAGTAAATTTGATGCAGAATTGTGTGAAGTATTTGCGTGTAGACGCAAGGTTGTCTCTGATGATTGGCACATTTTGTTTGATGTGCATGATTATTGATGTGACGTAAGGACTCTGGTCGCCCACATGCTCCACACTCTGCCACGGCATCTAAGGTGAGAAGTAAATATACGAGTTTGAGCTTAAAAACCATCAAAAATGGACTTGAACAGCATCTTCTTAAATTATTCTAGAAAAAAATCAACTGTTTGACATTGAATTAATGGTAACTGTGTTAACCTTGCTCATAGCAGATAGAGCCGGATCACAGGCCGCATCGAGATCTTGAACCAGCAGCTGGATACTGTTTGAGATCACACTATAAAAATATCAAAGAAATACCGGTGAGGTTATATGAAAGTAGGTTAGGCTCAGGTTAAAAAAAAAAAAGCAGTCGGCATACGTCACTTACGTGCTGAATGTATCCATCTCCCCAGTTAAATTAATTCTCTCCACCAGCACTTTATCTACTTTCTCCTTCAGCTTTTCTTCAAGCTGAAACACATAAAAATAAGAACATGAGTACATCGGGAAAAAGCACATTCATAGCATGTGTTTTATATGAGTGAATGTGTGCACATGCCTGCTGTGTGGTAGCAAGGCAGTATTCTGCAGTACTAAGAATACTACAGATAAGGCAGAGCTCATCTACAGTGAACTTCGCTGCCTCACAAACTTCTTTTTCCTTCAGCAGGCTGGTGATGGTGAGACCCCCACTGTTACTGCTGGATCTAGATAGAGATTAACAAAGTAGCAGAAACAGAAAAGATTTCAAAGAGGGGAAAAAAAGATTTGATGAATGTCTGACTTCCTAATCTGATAAGAAGAAAATTAGGCTTTATGTAGATTTTACAATTATTTAATGTCTACATGCTGTCACATCCTTTCTCTACATGCATTTCCTGTTCGCTTTTTTTCTGCTGGTATCAAAGAAAGACTAACTTACTCATCACAGGAACAAACTACATCATAAAATATATTTTGCTTTTTAGTTGCACAGTAAAATTACAAGTGGAAGTGTTTCGGATCAATTTAAAGATAGTTTGTACATTTTTTCCTCAGTATGTCTGATGATCCCTGTATTTTGTTAGGCTTTTAGAGAATCTCTTACAGCAGGTAAAGAAGGCCATTTTTAAAAACTGAGACACAATTGGCATAAGTAAAAACAGATGTAACAGTGGAGACCAGCAATCCATTCATTAATAACCGCCATAACAGAGACATATGGGTAAAACCACAACATAGCTCAGGCGCCTTTTGAGGGCCCCTTGAGAACCTTACAAAACTAGTTCACTGCAGTCACAATGGATGGGTATCGGCACATCGACACACTTGAAATGACTGCAAGATCATCCACAATAGTGTTTGCTTACAGCTCAGAGTATGGGATACATTAGCAATGAAATGCTAATGTGTAATTTAGCATGCATGAACATCTGAGCACATCTGTGTGCATGTGTGTATGCACCACAGCCAGTGATGAATCCTGATGTGGCCCATTGAGCCAGAGATGCTTTTTCTAGTAGCATATTAGACTTCACCACAGCATAACTAACTCCAGATCGCTCATGGCATGCTATCCTAATCCATCAAAATATTGCGAGAACAGAAGATGCTGGTTTCAAACAGTCTCACTACCATACCAAAAGAATAAACAATCATGGGTGTGACAGGATTTTTGCAAACCAATCTGCATGTTACAGTGCAGAAAGGTGAAAAACACAAAAATAGCATTGTTCTTTTAAGCAACAGCATTTCAAAGTGATTTGTATTAAATGCTTTATACGATCTAAATTTTAAATGTTTGCTTTTATTTTTTTTAATTACAGATAAGTACAGATTCAGGTGGTTAGACAGTGATGGACTTATTCAAGAAAATACATAGACATTAAACACACCAAGAGAAACTTTAATCACAGCAAGACTGTGACTGATCAGATATTCTATAGATTAATAAATTAGTAGTCCATCCACTCAATACCAAACTATTTCTTCAAATTGAAGTTAGAAAACTAAACATCTTGGCTTATAAACATACTCTTATCTGCAAAAATCACTTGAGTTTTTAATTGCTTACCCACTCAGTTTATTGATATCTTTTATAGTTTGGCATTTGTGGAAAGAGAGAACAGAATAACCCAAACTGTACAATATTTAGTGAAGCTGTCAGGCTGCAGATTGGAGGGATTCATTTTAACAGTTTTTCAAAAAAGACCATCAGAGCTTTTTCAGTCACCAGTCTAAATCGACTGACAGCTACAGACAATATTTTGCAACTTACCTCTAAATGAAAACCACCTGAGGAGTGTAACTTAGTAAATGTCTTTAATACTGTTTGTATAAACAAAAAACTTACTTTGGGAGGTTACCAGAGAGGATCTTCCAAGCATATTCTCTGAGGAACTTCTGGAAGATGGTCGAAAGGGCAATCATGGGTTCTCCAGTGCTCAGTTGAGAGCACTGCACCATACACTTCTTGTAATACACAAACAGATCAGCGCAGCTGGGCAACACTGCGCCACCCTCCTCTGTGCCAGCCTTGGGTGGGCCTTGTGCTCGGAAATCAGCCACGAAGCGATCAATCAGTTCACCCAGGTTCCTGCAGATAGCGAATAATCATACCGTGGAATCAACACAAGTTTAAACGCAAGTGTGTTGTTGAATGGGAGGCATGTGGCATGAATTGAACAAACATTAAAAACATTTTATTAGTTCCTAACCCTACTAAATAAATTAATTTGCAAGCAGACAGTGAGGTGAACAAGCTGAAGAAAATATTCCAAAACTCGAACTCTCAGTGCTGTAGCGTACAAGTCCGCAGCTTGTTGTGGCCCAATTCTACTAAAGTAAGAAACTAAAGCTAAGTACAAAACAAGCAAGCCACTGTTCTTTTCATAAATGTCCCACTAGGCTGATTCGGCTTCTGCCTGTTTATGGTCTTTGAACGGAGCTAAAAAGAGGTGAAGCTGCAGTATATGTCAATCCTCCTGCCTTCAACTAACAGAATATAACACTCAAAAGGTTTTGCATGCAAGAATAGAAGTCTCAGAGCTGTGCTTTTCTTTCAGAGAACATTCCCACTATTAAAGCAGAAAGCTGAAGTCTTTGGGTAAAAACGGGGAACGGTGAGGCTAAACACAAAAAAGAAGGAATAAAAAAAGTGAAAAGAAAGAAGGCTTGAAATAAACAAAAAATGTAAATTTTGAACGAAAGACAAACCTAAAGACACATTACAGAAAGAGTAAAGGCTACCAGAAATAAATAAATAAAGAGGTGGGAAAGAAAGCAGGCAGATCTGCTGAGGCAGCACTTATTGAGCCTCCCTCTCTTTCAGTGGTTGTGCAGCTAATGGGAAACATTTCTGCCACAGTGGAGACAGAGGCATGTGCAGGAACAAGGTCTGGAAAGACAGAAGGAGGCGAAGCAGAATAGGAGGAGGGAGAACTGATTGATGGCAGTGGAAAACCAATAATGTGCCAGCTTTACATACAACCTGCCTTCTTCCAATTTGATCTGTTTTAGACAGTGTGTGCTGCTTACTTGTCTTGAGATTCTATGTAGACGTAGAGATGAGGTTCAAAGCACTTGGAGACAATGCCATGGAAAGGGTTGTCCGGAGCTTTAGGCTTTCTGGGCTTAAAGAGAAAAACAAAATGAGCTATAAGTGAATTCACCAGGATTGTTTACTCAGAAGAGGCATTTTCTTCCTATAGTCCCTTCACACCATATAAAATGCCAGATGTTGTCAATTCACCTTGGTAAGATCTTCATCCTTTTCTGTCCCTTCATCCTCTCCAGGCTCATCCTCAAGAAAGGGATTAGTTGGGTCTAACGGGCTCTCTGGTTTCTTCTGCTGCATGAATAAAGATAAAGCATAATTACAATACTGACTTACATTGCTCAATTAATTAAGCCCAAAGATTTTACTGTAACTCGCTCATTGCTGCGTAAAATGTATAATAATATTAAGTTAAAGTTTCATCACCGTCCTTTATGTCTATGTAAGCCATTTCATGTTATTATGAAACTCCAATCAACCAAATTAGATTGAAATACAGAACTCAGCAGGCTTTGGTGTGAAGTAAATTGCAGACAAAAGGCTTTAGACCTAAATATCAGAAGGTCAGGACAAAGTTGGCCTACTTGGCCCCAGCATAACTAATCATGCCCCTTATAATCCGTCCATTCTGAATGATTCAGTTCCACCTCAACACACTAACATGACCTGGATTAATTGGTCTCTGCAGGATGGCACATCAGGGATGTGCATGAGAAGCCAATAAAAACAATGCTTATGCCGTCGGAAGCCAATCCATGAATAGACACAATGCAATCATATAAAGTTGCACATGTTCAACCATAAATCTGATAATTGGAAATTTTGAGTGGTGGAGTCGAGGAATGCATTTATTAGATAAATATGCTCTCTGATCTCATTTTCAATCTTTAAACTTTCCAGGTAGAAGAAATACAATTGATTTGAGTCAACAGACATAAATTGAGATAATAGCATTTGTGTTTTTGCTTTTTCTCACTCCGGGTGTGTCTGTCAAGGTGGATCCTGTGAAGCGTTTTGCCAATAAACCCTCAAAGTTTGTGGTCCTCTGAATAGCAAATAAAAGCAGCTTCACTTCGATCTCCTTTGCCCGCGTTCGCATCACCTTTGCAAGCTCCGCCCTAAAGATCACACACACACAAAAAAAGGAAAGATAAGGTTAAGATAAGATTATGGACATGGCCTCCAGTTGTCCACCTAGCCATACAGACGTCCTTTAAATTGTGTTAGAAATTTTTGGTATGATATTGGTATGGTATTTTGGTTTATTTACTTTACTCATAATTCACTCTTTCCTACTTTAAATCTTACCCTTCTGTTTGAACGATGCAGAGACCAAACTGTTGAACCGTTTAGCTCCCAGTGGAAATCATTACGAAACTTTGCATGACACAGAAGCTGCTGTGCTATATATCTTGCTTCTGACTTCAAGATGTTTGCGTGTCTGTCTGTTAACTGGGGACATTACACCACTTTTGCTCATTATATCAATGTTAGGATATAAAGGGGTGAACTAGACACGTGACAGATTGAAACGGTACAGACAAAACACAGTTTCACTGGGTCCTATCATGCAGATATGGGTATCATAGCAACAGCAGGTCATTGCTTATGCAGACGACTTACATCCACTGCTTAGGACATTGTGCAAACCCAGTCCCTGCAGGCTAAAACTGCAGGAGTCACTTCATAAAGTCGAGCACAAGGAATTTTAGAATTTCTACAGTTTATTTGATGCCATTTCTCATTTCCCTTTCTTTCTTCTTCTGGTAGACAAACACTCAAAATGAAAAAGACTGATAGAATTATATAAATGATAATAAATTATAATTATAAACCATGTGATGTATATTCTAAGCCTTGCCCCAGGAACAGAACTGGTGGGATTGTAGGCTGTACGCTGTGCGTGCTTTACCTTGTGAAGTGGCAGAACTCCACAGCAATGCGCTCCGTCATGCACCACTCTTCAGGAAACATTCGGCCATATTTTTCCTCGTAGTCCAACAGCTGCCGTTTGATCCAGGCATAGCGGCGATCAATCTTATCCAGCCAAGCAACCTGACAAAAATGGCCCAATAGTTTCAATAAATATCAACCTTTTGGATAAGGTCACTACTGTGCAAAAGGATATTTTCAATGAATAAATTAATGGCTTTACAATTCTTACTAACATCTTGATTTTCCTGGAAGAGAACCAAATACTCTGAGAGGTGCTGCCTGATGAACTTTTTGATGATTTCCTGTTTGATGCGCGGGTCAAGCACATTTGCTACAAGACAGGCATCTCTCAGCACGTTGCTTGGTCCACTAGGTCTCTGTGACAACAACAATTTAAAGAATGAACAGTCATGTCATTTAGCTTTCTTCTTTTCATTTTTTATGTTTTAAGAAAAAAAACTAATAAAAGCAGACCATCTAAAATAATTTTATGCAAGACATTTACCTTAGAGCCTTGAGAAGGGAATGCCTCTTCAAAATCTGCTAGGATCTGAGTCCCCAGCTCACTTTGTGCTGCCTTTACTCTGTCAAAAAGACAAAAACGCTTAACAGCGAGCATGTCATTTTTCTTTTTTTTTCCCCCAAGAACTACCGGTTCCACAGTAATAAGAGTGTTTTACAACACAAGTATTAATATTTTGACACACTGGAGCTTTTATGTCTAACCAACAGTTAAAAGTTCTTTTTGTTGCACTGAGAATTGAGGAGGCGAACATCGTGACTATAATAATACATCACTGAAACAAACAGTTGCTGAGTAAATACAGCTGTTTATGAGTCTATTATTACCCTGAAATTATCTTGGTCAGGTTGACCAGCCCAACAGAATAATTAGGAAAAGGTTGAAAAATATCTCTGTATTTTGATATCAAACACAGACTATATACATATCTGTCTCCTTGCATCTGGTTGGCTCATAGAGCAGAATCCTCAAAGCACACTGTCCCACTGTGTTTTGCTTTTAAAGGTAAACCACAGAATTTGAGAGAGAAAAAAAAACAGCTGTATACATCTCATCCAGTTGCATTTTATTAAATTTCAATCAATTTGTTTTATTTATGCAGCATTAACATTGCATTCTGGTAGAAACTGAAAACCTGGTGTTTATGTTGTATCGTCGGAGCAACTGTACAGGTAACTCTTCAATCTAATTGCATTATTGCTCAGTGGGTGCATTTCACTGCAAGTGGGTTACCTAATTTGCACACATTATACCATGACTCTCAGGGAGATGTTTCATTCCATGTCTCTTGGTTGCAAAAGCCCAAATAAAATAATATTTCATCATTCTGGAGTCAAAGACAGTATTTGTTCTATTAAAAAAGTCCCAGCAGAGTGAAAAAACTCCTGTGAGTGCTGTGTAAATCTGTACAGCTACTAAAGTCAACTGAAAGCACATACACAGTGCTTGTATATTTATCAGGGGAGTCAGGATTTCTCCATGTGAGCCCATGTTTCTCAGCATGAACTATTTGAATCCAGCTGTCAGCTCTGCCTTCATTTAGTTACCTTCTTTGTCTCTAGTCTTATCCGTTACTTCATCACTTTGTCCATTCAGCTGTGATTCAGTATGAGAACCATCTACCACACCTCAGTCAAAACAGAACTCAAGGTCATCTTTTTTCCCTTTCTTTCTTAAGGCTAGTACTGCTTTCAACTTGAATATCAAGCTGTCCAATGTGTTCCAGGGTGATTCTGCTTTTGGAAAATATTAGCATAAATGGACAAAGACTTTCTGTGAAACTGTTTCAACAAGATTACAAACAGGGAGGTGCATTACTGATTCAAGAGTGAATAAACAACTGAAGGTTATATTACTAATAAATATTTGAAAGTATAATCAACAATGTTAAATGCATATTTCACTCCAGAATGTGCCGCACGGTTTGGGTGGTGTAGTGGATCCGATGGTACCAATTTCATTTTTAGATTAAACGCATGTATTTTTTTTCCTTCAAGACAATCATCATCAGGTTAACTTTTCAAAAAGATTTTTTCACAATTGAGTTGTGCTGCTCAAGTGATTTCTCTGTACTCTTTCAATATTTGTTATGATGAGTTTCCATGGCAACAGAGCAGCTGTTTATCAGCAGGATCACTTGATTAAGCTTCCCAAAAGCAAGATAATCAGCAGTGTGTAGACTATTTTAAGACTGTACGTGCAAGCAAAAAAAAAAAAAAAACAAGTAAAGTTGCCATCCTGGAAATGTCACTGCAAAGGAACACATGAAATAAAATACAGAGGCCATCTACATGTAGAGACAGAACAAGCTTCTTCTTTAAGAAGTGAAAATCATTCAATGCCTGCCACCAAGATGTTGCATATCTTCTACACGCTTATTGGGGAAAGTGTTTTGCTGTTAGAGAAGCAATTTCAGAGCCACAGACAGCAAAAGGTAGAACAAACTGATCAAGAAAGCTAGTTTTGTGCTGGGGATTACTCTGGAGCTGCTGGAGCTGATTGTTCAGAAAAGATCCTGCACATTGTGTATATAGCAAGGCTTCGCCAAGTCCAAAGCAAGTCATTCATTCATATTATATATATATATATATATATATATATGTCTATATATATATATATATATATATATATATATATATACATATACACAATGGGGAACACAAGTACGGGACACGTCCACCT
>JBAMHX010000010.1:17914654-17930354 GCA_037177515.1 Pseudomugil tenellus
TTGAATTGTCCCATACAAATAAATTTGCCTTGCATAACAAAATTATGATGGGACTTAAAATATACCAATCTGTAATGGGAGTAGTGGTCTGCTTTCAGAAAGAATAGACATGTTTGGGGGAAATTATGCAAAAGATATGATGGGACAAATCCTTGTCACATTATTATGTGTCAGACATTTCGATATGAAACAGTATTTTCTCAATGATGTTAGGCATCAGTCTGCTCCTCTTGTGACACTCTCCGGCTTTGGAGAAGACCCATTCGCAAGGCACAGACGTGGCTACATGTGCAGATATAGTTTTGCCACCCTAATAAGCTGGTACACAGCACGTCCTCCTGTATTAGAGCAGGTCTCCTCCTCCTTTGACTCATAATCTCTTACAAACACTCTCAAACACTCTCTAAACTTATCAATATTTATAAATATATCCACAATTGTCAATGCGCTTGTAATAACTTTTGATTCATTGACATATTGAAAATACCGGCCCCTCCGAATTCTTGCGGGCTGCTTGATATGCGTTGATGACGTAACGAGGCCTCGTTTGGTCTATCACATGATTTTTGGCATGCTGAATCCTGCTCATAAACAATGCTCGCAAGACTTCCATGTCATATGCTCGACACGTGATCGAGCAGATCAGCTCGAGCATAACATCCCTACCTGCCTTCTTCTCCCTTCTGCATTTGGGTCCACCACCTCCCTGCATCGTAACAAAACGTGTTAAATAAAAAAATCAGCTCAATAGAAACACATTTGGATTCTTAATAATTTTGTTGGAAGTCTGTAAAAAGTGCCCCCCAGTATGCCCCTCACATTTTTTGTGACTCATCAATGAGCGAATCAATGCAAGTGCAACAGCTTACAATTATTTACTGAAAAATATCATCAAAATGTAAGAGCACTTGGTTGTTAAAGACAGGCTTGATCCCTGACTTGTGTTTACGCTTCAGTCAATCCACAACTACATTTAGAATATCCATCCATTTTCTTAACCGCTTCATCCAATTCAGGGTCGCTGGTGCCTCTCTCAGCCATCTCAGCAGTCATGGGACGAGAGGCTGAATGCATCCTGGACAGATCACCAGTCCATCACAGAGAGACGAACAAGCAGCCACATTCACTCCTAAGGACAATTTAGAATGACCCATCAACCTAACGTACAATGGACGTTGTACCTGGAAAGAACCCAGGCCAAGACAGAGAGAACATGCAAACTGCACAGAAAGAACAAGGCTTGAACCATTGATCTTCTCACTGTGAGGCTGCAGTGCTAACCACCGTGACACCATGTGGCCCTGAACTCATAGTAAATCTTAAAATACTGCTGTTTGGGACCTGATTTAAAAAATTGATTTACTTTAACATTGTAAGCGTCATTTAAATAACGTTTTTTAAAAATCTCTCTAAACAGAACCAGAAATATGTGTATAATTGCTAATATAGTATTTGACCTGATTAACCTTAATGTCTTAAATCTGAATGCAGCATTCTGTCACCCCCAGTGGGATGAGCTGATTGCAGCAGCATGTCTGGGAGGAAGAGCATATTACCCACCTGCTGTGTTGGAAGCCAACTTATACTGGCTCAGTAAGCTTTTGATAATACTCAGAAAGTATAATTATATTTTATAATTAATTGGCTATGAAGGAAATTCTCATTAGAAGAATAATTTTAGATTGGGGAAATAAAAAGGTGGTTGAAAAGAAAACACGTAAAATCCATTTTTACTAGCTCCCAAGTACATAGAATGTAACTGTGCTGTTCCCATAATCTGAAACTGAATTATGTGTGAACTAATGAGACTTGAGGCTTGTACTACGAAGCGTGATTAACTTAGCCTGGACTTATCTCCATTCTCTGAATTGATTCAGCCAAACATTGAGAAACTGGGATTAGCTGTACTGCGGAGCAGGCTATCCATTCGCTAACTTTCCACTTAAGATAAATGCATGTTCACATAAAAGAGGTGGTGCTCGGAGTATCTGACCAATCGCAAACATGGAAAAACCCAGAGCAGCGAATTTTACCATGGAGGAGCAGAATATCAATCTCCACAAATATGAAGAATTTAAAAATATATGCAATTATGCTAAATTTAAGCAAAAGCAAAACTGTTGCTGCAGCAAAAGCAGGAAGGAATGCTGGCAGAAAATAGTCACTCCGCTAATGCGGAAGTTTGCCAGATCATCTGATAATAATTAATGGGACAATATAAACTGACAGCAATCAGATCACTGTATTACAGCACAAACATTTCTGGGAATGCTTTATCTATATCATATTTCCCAGTTCTTTAAATGATCCGCTCTCATGTGAGCATGTTATATCTATCAATCCCACCATGAATGACCCGAAAGTTGTTACATAACGCAATGTACTGTATTTAGGCTATGTGTGGAAACAATTACCCACCATTATAAACCAACCCCAGTACAACTAAAAGAACATGGGGGCAAGTAAGGATCAAATATAAAACCATAATTCAAAACAGTCGAAGACAATAAGGCTTTATTACTCCCTCTGGTGTGTGGATGAAACCTAGGTAATGCAGTGCACACTTCTGCTGGACATTTAGTGCTCTAACAGCTGCATATGTATCTCATCCCATTTGATGTAACCCTGAACCTTTGGTACAGCATGTCTGTAAAGTCTAACGGGTAGGGTCTCTCTTATTCCAGAACTTAACCTGTTCTGGAGCAGGTTAGCTGTTTAGCATGTGTTGCTGTGGTGATTCAGTTGGATCAAAAGTAAGCCAGCTTTGTAGTGCAGGCCTTTGATGTCCTTAAATTTAATCATAAGTTCCTGAAATCCCTCTTCTGAAGCAATCCAGATAGACCATGTTTGTTTATAAATGTTACTTTCTTGGCTGTGACATTTTTGCATCTCTGAAAAAGGCTTGCTAAAACCAGCCATGCTAAAAAGCAAGCCATCAGATGAGGTAGACTACTTTCTTACATGATAGGACTCCACTGCCTCACTTTAATGGCAAGCTAGCCTGCAAGTCCAACAGATTTTTAAGAGAGCGATTTTGTTTAAAGATGGCAAATAACCTTATCTTTATAATTTTCCACATGGTTTACTTTATAAAATCCCCAAACATTTCCAAATACCATAATTAGGGTGAACTGATGAAACATCTTTCTCTGTTGAATTGCAGAGCACTTGTTAAGGATTTACGGTGGAGATGGACCCAAAAGCAGGAGGAAGATGTGGGAGGCAGAGGGAATGCAGAAAAAACAGGGTTTTAATTAAACATAGGTACTTACAGGACTGGTAAAAGAAATACAAGGAGCCAAGACAACTACAAATGAACCTGGAGTGTAAAATAGAAAATCTGTGGGTCAAAATACAACTAAACAAGACTAGATACAGGTGAACATGATAACTGAATCAAAACCAGGTGTCCGAATTAACGGAAAGTAAAGTAGAAACAGAAAACACAATGGCTGTGTCCGAATGTGCCCCCTATGCTCTCAACCTACTGGCGATTTGGACATGAAGCTCACTATTTTCTTCCTGTCATACATCACGTGACTGACTTCCAGCCGTAATTATAGCAACCACAATGGACTTGAAGGGGACAATGCAAATCTAATGTAATTTCATGTGAAAATGTCTTATTCACTTATATTGCATTTTATTCTTGCTTTGTATCATATTAATTCAGTAAAGAAAGGGATAAAAATTATGCTTTATAGTTTAACATTTCTGATGACATATAATTTCTGCCATTGTAAGCTCTGGCCCGCAATGCATTGTGGTCTATATTGACCCATCTAGTGACCGTTGATGCTCACTACTTTTCAAGATGCATTGTGGGTAATTTTGAGTGCACTAGGGCATAAGGGCATAAGGTGCACATTCGGACACAGCCATTGAAAAAGTACAAAATAAAACAGGAAACCAAGATCAACTTAACACCAAGAGAGTTAAATATAACAATACTTTTGGTTATACAGCCTGTAATGTCTGAAGCACATTGAGATTGTAATTTATTCTCCTGAGTCAGAGCGTCCTCATACAAGGACATCACATTAAGCTAAATCCTAGGCAACTAGACATTTCCACTGCCATTTGGTAGTATTAAAGAGATGTGTTTTTTCCTGAAGTTATATTTATATCTTCATCTTATATATTAAATTAAATATAAACATAACTATGTGTAGTCGTGAATCATAAAAAATTGTATTTGTTCGCTTCTCCTAACTCCAAATGGCTAAAAGACATTCCTAATGCAAGTAAACTGAAGCTTGGGTCTCAGGGGGTTAAAAAAATCAAACACATTATGACATTCAAAGTTTTTTTCCATTTAAATGGATGTTCAAATATGGATATGCTTTGAGTGCAAATTATAATGTATATTTCCTGTCTCACTAAACCAAGTAAAGCACATAAACCAGGACTCACAAATCTAATGGTGCTCACCATGAAAAATGGGTCAATTATAATTGCACAAGAGGAGCAAGAAGAAAAAAAATCTGAAAGAAAAGGATTAAAAGTAACCAAGACAACATATCCTGCCTCTACATAGCATCCATCATCTGTGTGTTTCCTGTAGACAGATTGCATCAAGGTGAACATGCATTTAGTCAAGAAATATAAGCCATTGTATTATCTCATTGTGGTGATTAGTACTTGAGAGAGTGTGTTTGGATTAAGTGTGTGTGTGAGTACATGATTGTGGAGAATATTTGAGAACAGGCTGTATAGCTCAAGGTCACTCTGAATGGAGCCAGATAAATGAACTGGAGACACCAACAAGCTTATTACTGTAGAGAGTGTGCCCACACGGCACACACACACACACACACACACACACACACACACATACACACGCACACAAATGCACACATGGGCACTCACTGCAGATCTTTTGCAGCTGCTGTAGTGACATGAATTGCTCCTTCTCTGATTCTTTCTCTCTGACTCTTTCTAGATCTCACTGAGATAACCTGCAGTTCCAGAAACTTACGACCACCAACACAGAGAGATTGGAAGCAAAAGGTGGATGCCTACATGCACAATATAATCTGATTCAAAAGGTTTACAAATGCACTACATCTTCCATGGAGCTATTACACACCTTTGCTTCTCTAATTTTGGATCAGTTCCTCCATCAGCTAAGTGTTTTAGATAAAAGAAAAAAAACAACACAAGGTAGTTATACCTTAAACATATATAATAATTCAGTTGTGACTGTTTTCACAATTACTCTACTATTTTAAATCAAACTCCAATCATAGAACAGATGTCCCTGTCGTTGGTTTACTCTTAATTTGATTTAAAAGTCAGTATAACTATTTAGAGACAACAGGATTTTTCTAATGTTACACCAAATTTTTTTAAAATAAAACTTTGTTCCGGCATTATGGATCTTATTACAATAAATGTTTAAGTGGCTTATGAAGTAGCTT
The DNA here is from genome assembly GCA_037177515.1 of Pseudomugil tenellus. Taxonomy (NCBI): domain Eukaryota; kingdom Metazoa; phylum Chordata; class Actinopteri; order Atheriniformes; family Pseudomugilidae; genus Pseudomugil; species Pseudomugil tenellus. The sequence goes on from JBAMHX010000010.1 coordinate 17,920,075, forward strand.
GTGGAAAACCTTCCCCATAAATTTAAGTTTTAAATTTGTTAGAGGCAGTTGAAATTGACCCTGTAGACCTTGTCTGATCACATAGAGAACATGTGTGAGGTTTCTGGAGTCATTTTGACAGTTTTCAAGCAGGTGCGAGAGAGATGCCTCATGTAGTTTCTGAATTCAGAAATCTCACAACAACTCGACAAGAATAAAGTGACTGTCTGTGTTTAGAGTGTGAACTATCTAGTTCATATGAAATTTTTACTACAAGTGTTCACACTTTTAATTGACAGACTGCATTTTTGCTGATAAGCAGAAAATGAAGATCAGGGGGATGAGGAAAGATTTAAACCAGAATTATCCTAATTCACACTCGATCAATTATTGTAAAAGTGTACGAGAGGAGGTTTAAATGTTGTTTAGCAATCTGACAAACACACTCCAGATTGAAGTGTCTTCACATATTTCCTGCTGCGAGAACACACCCCCAACACTGAACCTCTTGCTTTGACTGTTTCATACCTACTGGAAGCTACTTCACACTGTTCATGCAAAAGATTTGAAGATGTTTACCCTGAATGAAGTAGAAAGATGCGACAGGGTGAAACCCCAAAACTGTCATAATAATATAATGCTGATGGCTCAAAACACTTCTGCCAAAAAATACACATAGTAGTAAGAAGGAACTTTCTCTTGTCAATATCTTAAGAATACTATAAGAACCTTGTTGTATTGCAGAATAATGCCAAGAAATCCAATTTACAGAACTGAATCAGTTTATATTTTTGCCAAGGGGTAGAAATCTAATTAAAGACTTTGTAAATGATTAATCTGAGTTAATTGTATTTAATTGCAAAAGTTGCCACACAAAGCATCACAAACATTTTTCTAATTAAAATGCTTTTTGTTTATCACTAATTCAAATAATAGACACAGACAGCTCTAGAAATGTCTTGAAAAATGCACTTAGTTGTATTTTTTATTGTAGCTCTTAACCCACAACACGAATACAAAACCACAACACCCCACAATTACTGCAACACTAAAACTAGCTGCAACACTCAACAATTAACCACAGCACTCTACAATTAGCTGCAACTCTGCACAATAAGCTAGCCGCACTTCATATTTAGCTGCAACACAACACAACTCACCATAATACTCCAGAATAAGCTGCAACACTACACAATTAGCCAATCAGAACACCCCAAGATTCACTGCGGAGCAATACTGAGTTGATATGTGAGCTTTAACAGTTCCAGCTAGGTAAATTTGGAATAACCTCAACACATGGCTTGGGCTCTAGAACCAGTATCTTTGAGAAGGGCTGGACGTTCTCCCATTTAGGAGTTGCTCCCAATGAGAGGTGCTGAGCAGGTCTGGGTATACTCATTGCTCCTCGACTTGGTACCTGTGCATTGGGACTTAACCCTGTGGATGACAGGGTAGCCTCCCTCCACCTTCAGTTAGTGGACGGGTTATACTGTTATTTGTGCTTATGTACTAAACAGCAGCTCAGAGTACTCATCCCTTTGCCTCGGGGTCTCATGTGCTGGTAAGGGAGGATGGGAAGAGGGAAGATTGGGTTCGTAGTGTGCTGCTCTTGCGACCTGACCCTAGATAGATGGTAGAAAATGGATGGTTGGATGGAAAATACGAAGAGAAAGTCTGCTCCTCCAATCCATATGCTAAGTGTGTCTAGTTTTATATGTTGATGAACCCTTTATACAAATTTGTTGCAGAGTATTGACAAGGCACTGGTGAAAGTGTACTTTCTTTTACAAGACCCATCTAATCACCCCCTTTACGGTTGGCAAAATGAGCCTATTTACATGATCCTAAACATCCAATAACTAGGAGTTATCAGATTATTGTAACAACTGGAACTGGCATGTCTTAATGCATTTCTGAAATGCAATATTTGAAAAAAACCTTCTCTACATTTACCAGTCCATTATGGAATTTCTTTTGGAGTAGTACGTAATGACTAGGCCATTATGGCTGTCAAGCATACTATTTTCTCAGGGGCATAGTGCCAAAGAGAGAAAGACAGTTATGGCCGTTGTGGCCACCTTGAAATGTCTGACCTGGTTGCAAAGTATGTTAGGGTCTCCAAGAGAGATCGTATATTGGTCTCAGGGTCAAATATTAACAGCTAGATATAAAATGAAGGCTGAAATGTGAGGTCGTTGTGGTTATTTTCACTCATTTTTGTTACACAATTGAGTTGAAAAAGAAATAACTTACCTGAAATAATCATAAAATACCTTTTATGTAATTTCTTTTGTCATGTTTTTTCTCAAGGGACACAAAAGCAAAACTAATGTTGAAAGGCTGAAGAATAAAAAAAAAAAAAAAAAATTCAAACTCTCACCTAACTCTAAATCTAGTTCACAGAATGTAAAAGGGGCCATGATGAACATGGAGATCTGGAATCCCTTGTCTTTTCATTCAGCCTCATTGTGTCATCTCTTGGCTTTCATGCAGCTCTCATGGCCATGTACCAACAACCAGATTATAGAAAAGATTAAGGAATATTTTGACAGTTCAAATGAAATCTGATAAGTAGATATGTTATGCTTATTTTCTGTTCTGTTTTTGCTTTCACAAATAGAAATGAAAATAAACAAACTATAAGCAGTACTCTAATGAAATTTAAATATGCACATATAAATCAGATGTACATGAAAAAGCAGTTTACGGTTGTTGTGTTCACAGTAGATTTACATTGCTTGAAACAGACATGCTGAAAGTTGATTGAAGTTACTTAAAGGGGAAGAAGATGAATATGTGCTATTTGCATTGTTGCACGTGTTTCCCTTTATCCATGTGTGCCAGGAAATAGGCAATTCATGTTAGCCAGACATGCATCACTTTGTCATGAAAGCCTATGGGAATAACACACTACTGCATGTAGGAGGGTTTTAATATTTTTTCTTAATTTCCTCCTTTATCTTTTTCTTTTATTCTTTTTCTCCCTCATCATTCTCACCACATGCCATTGGCTCATTTTATTCCTCTTGCATTTAAGAAAAAACTTCTTAAAAGAGACTTTATTTCTTCTCAGACCCCATAATCCCTTGTCTATTCCTCTTATTTTCTCCCATCATCTCTTCTATCAGTGACTGAAATGTCAAACACATGATTATTGACCTTTCTCTCCTCTATCTATTCTAGCTGCCCTTCGTTCCCATTTTTCTTCTCCCTCCATCCATCCTCCCACTTTAGTATTTTTTTTTTTTTGTTAGGCAAGGCAGAATGAGGACCCAAGTGAACAACACAAGAGGACAGGACTGTTAGAAAGAAAATACTTGAATGAAGGAAACAGCAAACAGAATGGGCTACAAACCAAAGTACCGGCAGGTTTCAGAGACAGTTCAGAAAAGCAAACCAGAATCCAGGGAAAGTTAAGGCTAGGAATTTATAAGAGATAAACAAGATTACATACACACTCAAGAAAAAGCACACACAGAGGATATAATTCCAATTAAGATAAAAACAATTTCAAAATTGACCATGTGACTGGCGACCTGTCCAGGGTGTATCCTGCCTCTCGCCCAATGTCAGCTGGGATTGGTTCCAGCCCGACCTCATTCAGGGAATAAGCGGTAGTTGATGGATGGATGGACAATTTCAAAATACCAATAAAAATGAAAAAGAATACCAAATAAACATGGAACAGGGGCTTTATAAATGACTTGGCACAAGAAAAAACAAAATGGACATTTTATAAAGAACAAAATGAAAAACTCTCCTAAAAACAAACAGGTTTCCTGTTGCATCTTCTCCTGATGCCTTCATCTGAACAAACCAGCTTGTTTCTTCATGAATAGCTGCAGCAAATTCACACTGAATCATGCTGTGTGCTGTTAGACACGTTACTGTAATTTTGTCAAGCATTTTCTATGAAAGTATGGCAATCATGTGGTTTGATTTGACGCCAACACTAACCATTAAGCATGCTAACTGTGTAAAATAACACGCCGAAGCATAAAATGTACATAACTAACATGTGAAAAGTGACCAGAAATAGAAAACTGACAGCCATTCATATGTCCCTTATCCCATTTCCCACTTTGCATATCCTTAATTCCTCACCTGAACTTCCTTTCCAGGGATTTAGTCTTTTCCCCCATGTGGAAGGAGGAGATGAGGATAGACAGAAGCAGAGAGGAAGTTAAAGCAATAGATAAATGAGACATCTATAATGTAGTGCCATTTTTAGGAGAGACCATATAATCAAGTTGCAATGTCTCTACATTGTAATAATTTACTGATTCATTGTATAATATTTTATAGATGAGAATAAAACATTAATAACTATTTAATGATTCACAAAGAATTATAATGTTATACACTTTGCATAGACTCAAGATATCCCTGTTTCATAAGAAAACTCTGTTTGTCTTCTGTGCATTCTGTGTGTCCTTTCAGTGATTGTTGCATGAACCATGCTCATTGATTTAACGCTTCAACTGGAGTCCTCAGCATCTGCTGTTTCATTTTGACTGAGATTAGAAGCTGAATCATGTCTTTTCATCATATAATACCAAAATGACTGTCCTCCTTGATATTCACTGGAAGCCCTGGATGAACTTGAAAATGTCAGTGGTGATAGCGTACAGTGCCAATCAATTTTCTCTGAACCACACTTTTGTGGTACATCTTTTTGATTAGGTTTGGGCTACAGTCTGCCAGCTGAACTGGGATCAGAAAGTAAGACTCTCGTGGTTATTGAAAACACAGAGAAAGCAGATGGCAATGCCACAGATCCATGTAGATTAATACATGCTGGTAGAGAAGAAGTAAATGTGTGACCACAAAGCTTAAGTAATGAAATGATTTTAAAGTGTTGAAGTCCCTCTGTGTAGACGAGACAGCATCTGTCATTTCTGCCCTCCCCATCTTCTGTCTTCTTTTTTGTACACATGTGACTGAGGTTAACTATACTCAAATAACACGCTTACACACGCTTAACCTAAATGGGCTGTGAGTTACTCTCTACTTTTATCTTTAGTCATGGTCTCATAGAAACATGCGATCCTCTGGAGGGATTCAGAAAATTAGCAACAGGACTTTCATGAGATAAGATACCTGAAAAATTATTAATGAAACACCTATCACACACATAAAAATACACATCAGAGAGGGGAAATCTGTGATTTTAGTCCAGAAATAATGAGCAAACAGAGTGATAATCACAGATGGCCCCACACACAGGAGGAAACAAACTAAATGGCAGCATGTGCTTCCATAAGTATACAGCTTTCTCATTCTAAATGAACTACAAAAGGAAATGGGCCACTTGAGCACAGACTGGCCATTAAAGTTGATTACCGCTCTTTCTTTTGGGCTGAAATGCCTTCTTCACAAATGGGCAAATGCCAGAACGGGGAATAAAACAGGAACCAAAAAGAGGCATGAGCTACTCTCTGTCGTGGATAAATTCACGGATGATATGGGCAACTGATATCTCACTGGGGACAACACAAACAGCCCACACAGAAGAATTCTGAAAGCTCTTCAAGCTGCCAGAGGGAGGAGATGTTGGTTAGTGCTATGAGTACAATTTGTGGCTGCTGTCCAGACAGCAAAACGTCATAAGCCCTTTTCACACAACTGTTGCAGAATTAAAGTTGCAGCTGTTCCTCTTTGGTAAGTCAAACAAACTAAACATTAGTGGGTTATCATCATGCTTAAAACTGCAAGGAAGGTCAAGGGAATTAACTGAGTCATAGTACAATTTAAGCATGTCCAACGTTGCATCATCTACTAAGAATGCATAGGCCTACACTGATTCAAGAATGTTTCCACTGCCAGGCCAGAAAGGTATCCATTTGTTGCATCTCTGCATTTAAAAATAGGGTGTTTTTGCACAGCAAAATACGTACCGGTACCTTTTTGAACAGACATAATGGAAAGGTTAAAACTACATCACAAAGGGATGTAGTTCATTATTTTTCACTGAAGTAGAATAGAAATAATGTGCTTTGGACCTTGATATGGATAATTACAAGGTGTGTAGTATCAGCTCCAAAAAGTGATAATGTAGGACAGATTTAGACAAATGTGTGATACTAAAATAAAATAAAATAATAAATACTTTACCATTTGCTTCTGTAGAAGTAAAAAAGGCTTATGCACTTGCATAATCTATCCAGTTTGTACTGTCAAATATGAAGTTGTAGTGTATCAATGATTTGATGTTTTAAGGGAACTGTATTTGACATAGAAAAGTTCTTTAAATTACATTTTTATTAGCTACTGCATTGTAAACTTGACTGATCATGGAGTCTCAAAATCTAAACTGAGACATGTAGGCTGATAATATAATAAAACAAAAATGTATATGTGTAGTTTCCTTGATCTCAAATGTGAAATCCTCGTCACTAAAATAAATTAAGACAACAATTCAAACACAAAAAATTAATACATCAATTTGTTTTGAAAGTTTTCATTTATGTATTTTACATGGTGGGATAATTATTTCACATCAGCTCACAGAAGCAATTATTCAATTAATTAAAATGCAAATGAAATACTGGAGTTGTCAAAAATAATACAACTATCACTTTTTCAGAGATACTCTAAAACAATTCTGAATGTGACTTAGAGCTCTTTCTAGTATCAGTGGATCTCAGTGCCCTAGTCGTCTTCCAGAGTTGGACAAAGAAAGCCATCAAGTAGACTTGTTCTGTTAATGATAAAAACACTTACTGATGAGCCAAAATGGGATTTGAAAATTCACACCACCCACGTGAGGTCATGGGTGCCTATATTTGCACTGCTAATGAGGCCAACGGCCTCTCTCCATGCTTCTTAGCTTGGCAGGCCACCCACACTTCTCTTCTATTTTTTTGGGCTGAGTAAGAGAGCTGCCCAGGCTTTTGGAGTCTAGTTGATGATTGGAGTCTAGTTGATGATAAAGAACATGTGAGAGTTTAATGCCAGTGATAGGTGAAAGAGCCATTTTACAATAAAATGGTTGGAAAACATCAAGTGAAATCTTCTCCTGTAAAAAAGTCATTTTTATGATTTTTTTAATGTAGTTTTTCAAAATGAAATAAATTGACATTTCTGATGAAGACAATGAGGGTGCAATAAAAGAAAAAAAGCACCCAAATTGCACAGAACTGCTAAAATAAATTCCAGTTATCACATTGCTTAAAATTGTTGAAGTGCAAAATATTGTGTTGCCACAGCTTCAATGAGTTGATATAAAAATGTTTATAATTTCATTCCTTCTCTTTTCTTACAAACTTAATGACATAAATAAAAAAAACACTCTAAAATAAAAATGTAATTATGTTTTCAGAATATTTTGAATGGGATTTTATAAACATTCCTTGATTTTGGTGTCACACCAAACTTTTTTTAATTATTATTGACTTTAGTTTTTTGGTGGTATCTAATAAAGGTCATTTATAGACACATGCTACCTTCAAAGGCTCTGAACTTTGCATAGGTGCACCTTCTTAAATTCAACCTAATGATGAAACTCAAGCAAAGTCTTTATTTTAAGTGAATGCAGAACTGATTCCGAGCTGACGATGGACTAGAGGGATTAGTGGTAGGTTCAGGTCTCCTGGTAGGGTTGTCAGACTGCTAACTTAAGCTTGCTGACAGGTTTTTGATAAGTAACAGCACTCTTGAGTTCTTTTTTAGCCTCCTTCTGTCTCTCCCTTCTCCCTCTCTCTGCTATCACCCACAACCTTTGATGTTTCTCTCATCCACCCATTCCTTCTGTCCTCTATTCTAATCCACTTAGTCCCCCTTTCTGTGTTTCACATTTTCCTTGGCCTTCCCTGTCCATCTCCAATCCCTTCCTTTCCTTTCCTTTGTGAAAATTTCAGGTGAAGCCTCCTAAGTTAAGAGGCTGTTCGACTACACTCTTGCATTCCCTTCATCCATCCTTCCATTCTTAGCTGATTAGGAGCTGCACCTGTTCACCCTCATCATTAGTCATCTCTGCTGATATTTTTTAAGAAATTTTGTTCGGACTTAGAAGAAAACATGACATTTCAACTAACAGTGGAGATGTGAGTTGTGTGAGAGAGGGGAAAGTACACAGAAAAAGTAAAAGAGGATAATGTTTACCTGTGAATGGACCACGAGAAGGCTGAAGAAGGCTGTTGAAAATCCAAGCCTGCAGAATAACCAGAACAAGCAAGGTGACATGCAGACAAGCATTCAGATCAACAGATGGACTTAGGGGAAGATAGTAACAAGAAGATACACTGCCTGGTCCAAAAAAATAAAAAAGTCACCACCTGGATTAAACCAAGCAAGTAGGCAAAAGACCTCCTATGGGATAATTGATGCATAGATGATTATCTTTCAGATGGTAACAGGTTATTTCACCACAAGTGATGCAATAAAGAGCTTTTCATTTCTTTAACAACCTTGTGGAAAAATATGTTAGTTTGTTTAAGAAGGATCAAATCACTCGAATGAAACAAGTCAAGGCAATATTATTTGTGTAGCACACTTCATGTACAAGATAATATGAAGTGTTTTACATACAAAACATTAAAAGCATTGCAGGGACGAGTGTAGGAAGGAATAAAAACAAGAAAAAAGATCAAATAAAGTGTATAAAATGCATGAAATAAAAGTTATATGTGAAGAATTAGGCCATTTAATTGGTGGCAAATAAAAAAGTTTAAACCTTGATTTAAAACAGTTGAGTTTGCTCCATGAATAAACACTGAACACTGCCTTTCCATGTCCTGTTTCTGGGAACATAAATTAGATTTAGCCCTGATAACATGAGGGATCTAGTTGGTTTATAACAAACCAGAAAGGTACTAAATCTATTTTGGCCCTAAATCAAGCAGAGAAGATTGCAGAAACTACTAAGGTTGGGTTCCGAATGTCCGGTACATTATTAAACTTGGAAAGATAGTGGAAGATTGCTTCCAGGAAGCAATGTGGTCAGAAAAAAAATCCTGTATGATGGTGATCACTAAAACTTTGTTGAAATCCAATAAATAGTCATAAGAAAATCACTAATCAAGGAGACTAACTGTAAAAAAATGTTCAATTCTTTAGGGAGCATACAATTTTCACTCTGGCTCAACGGCAGAAGTTCACATGGTTTGAGTCCAGATCTAACCTGCAGAGTAGAATATTCACCTTTTCAAATGAACACATAATTATAATTGAAATGTTTAATAATGAGTCAATGAATAAAGAAAAGCAAACACGTAACTTAAAATGATAGGATATCAAGCAGTCATTTGGAAACAGACTGGTTAATGAGCAGATGAAGAAGATGGGTGGAAAATTGTTGAAAGTAAGAGTAAACAGAGAGGACTGCAAAATACTCAAACACACAGAGAGGCTTTGGCAGACACACTCAGAGGTGTACAAACATGCAGACTTTTGGGTGGGCAGACTCTCAACAAAACAGGTAACCAAACTTTGAAATGAAAAGACATGCAGACAGGAAAGCAAAAAACAAACAAACAAACAAAAAAGAGACACAACAAATAACAGGCAACCAGACAGAAAGAGGAAGAGATGGCAGAAACTTTAAACAAGGATCTCATGCAGTAGGCTACTGGTTGACATTTTCTCTTTCTCTCCTGATGCACTCTTAGTGACAGACATGCAGACACCAGCATGCAGACAGGCAATCCACAACCTACTCATGCAGGTTTGGCATAGAGTTGGCATGCTTTGACTGCTTACACATAGAAAAACTTGCACAGATGTAGTCACAAGAAAAAAAATGCACTGACGTCTATTATTGTTTTTTTCTTCAGGTAAAGCTCTACTTGTGACACAGTGAAGCAAATATTATTCCATTAGTGTCAGTGTTTATTCATCACTGCTTAAAAGCAGGAATCATCCACAACTAAATTATAAACAACGTGCAGAGTGAGTATAGCCTTCATTTATGGAATAAACTTTGTCAAAATTGTGCCACAATAGAGCAAAAAGGAATTCTTTATACCTGGATATAAATCACTCAATCTTAACCTGAACATGTCTGTTTGTATAACTGCTTTAAAAAATAATCTGAATAACCACATTTGATGCTGAATCCTTATTTTGTTTTGTTTTTTTTTTTTTTTTATAAAAGTTATAGAAAGTAATTTTCTCCAATGGGCCTTATTTTAGGTCACTACAATATGTACACTCACCGGCCACTTTATCAGGTACACCATGCTAGTAACGGGTTGGACCCCCTTTTGCCTTCAGAACTGCCTCAAGTCTTCGTGGCATAGATTCAACAAGGTGCTGGAAGCATTCATCAGAGAGTTTGGTCCATATTGACATGATGGCATCAC